>JBBUKS010023274.1:0-11528 GCA_038050645.1 Hedychium gardnerianum
TAGAGTGAAATAAGAGCATGTTGATTTGGCTCTCTTCATCTAATCTGATTCAAATTAACTTATGACGAAGACCGCAACATCGAGTACTTAATTTCTTTGCTTGTGGCAATGCGTTTGATGGTTGGTAGGTTGACGATGGCGACTTGCTGCCTCTGTGCCTGTTAAATGCAGCTCAGGCACCAATTATATATATTGTGGTAAAAAGGCGAAACGCTCGCCTCCAGCGTCTTCGCCAGTCCGTCCCAAGATTAACACGGAGGAGGTAAATCACGGGGGCTAGTCTAGCCAGCCCAAACAGTGACTAGTGCATAAAGGGGACAGGAACCTGAATACTAGCCAGGATTTGATCCCTAGACTTCATTATGACAACACCTCATGCACTAGCCAACAGCTCGTCCCGTGGGAACCAATTATATATATAGAGAGAGAGGGGCTGCATGCACCAATATCAATCTTTCCACGCATGAAATGGCTGGAAAAGGAAGCTCGATTAATGCAATTATATGATCGAGTGAAGGCAGTTGAGAACCAGGTGTTGCTCCATTATTAATTACAAGTCGATCGATCGTATCCTAAAGTGGATTCCAACTCCTCCTTCAACCATGCCAAGGCCTAACTAACAGATACATATTAGAGCTATCAACACCAAACCAAGACACCGGCCTGCTGCATGCCTGTGCTAATTAGCGTCACCTTCTTCCCCTTCTTTTTCTAAGGATCGACGAGTAAAAGCAGCAGATTCATAAGATGGAAACTTGATTAACTGCTGATTCATAATTGAGTTGTTTCATATGATCCGTTTATAATTTATATCTAATTTGTTTGTTTTGATACAAACGCGACTTTATGTAATCTATGTAATTATCAACGGGATGAGTTAAAGTCAATTTGTTTGAAATCATAGTGTGCAAGTTATAGATTTTTTGGGTTCCCCACAACATTTTGAAGATTCTACGCTGTACTTTAGTTAGGAGTTTATGTATGATTATGTTTGAAATCATACTAGTGTATACTCTTCAAGATGTTAAAGGATTAAGTCAACTTGACATTTCTAGTGGTACAATCCAGGTATCGATGAGTCAATTTAGGAGAAGATACAAGTCAATTCAAATAGACTTTAGACGGCCTAAACTTTTTATACGAAGGTTAGGTCGGCCTAATCTTTCTATTAAGTCAATCTAAGTTAGTTAATTAGGGTGACCCAATGCTTTTTTAGGTTGACACAAAAATATTCATTGCAATTCTAATGATTGTGAAATGAAGTTAGGTAAAACTTTTAGTTCAACTCAAGCATCTAGAAGTGGCTCCATTTTTTTTTTTGATAATATAGGGAGTCAATTCTGTGAACCAATTAATTCTAGAAGTGACTAATCCGATTCTAGAAAAGTTTTTCATCGATTATCAAAATAAATTCAAAAGTGCAAACGATTTATCGCTTCGTAGTCAACGTTCTAGAATTGTTTTCCCACTAGAGGAAACACTCCAATGGACTTTATTTAAAGTGATTTTGATGGTTCTTTTGATACTAATACTTGCATAAAAGCAATTCTAATTATCCTCCATGTGGATCAAATTTCAAAAGGAACAACTAAGAGTTCGGAAAGCCAAGTATTGTTGCAAGATAAGAGTATAAGTAATTCACATAGTCATTCAACAAAAATAACCTCTCTAAATTCGCTTAAAACACCGATCAAATCAACATTTCTATTCATCCAAAATTAAACTATCAAAACCATATATACTTTAGGTTGACTTAGCAAAACCCTTAGGGCACCTCAACTTATACATTGATCTAAGGTTGATTTAGTTTATATTTTGTAGGTTATCTAATAGATTGTCATCCTTGGGGTGACTCATCACTTTACTTAGATCAACCTATTAAAAATTAAATCTTATCATTACAATGATTCATCCTGAAATAAACCCCAAAAAATCATAATAATTATAGATGTCTAACTCAAGGAGGCTCTGTTTCTTTTAGTTCTTTGATGGTGATTCTAAAATATCATCGAGTTTTTTTCTCTCTTTTTATTTATCCATTTTCTTTCAACTCAAGTTTGAGTTTGACAACTCAATCTGAATAATTTTTTTTTCTTATTTATTTACAGAAAAAGGCTGCAATATTCCCCTTACAGATACTCACAAAATGTGGCAAAGAAACCCAATAAATAATGGTTTCAAGCCTCCTGCCGCAGCAGTGTAGGACAGAACATTATTATTATTGGGGATTTAACAAAAAAGAAAAGTGAAAATATTTTACTCATGGAACAAAAAAAAACAAAACATCCATGAGATCTGCTATTCTCTGTATTAAACTGCACTTCCAGGAGATCCTTCCTCAGACAATTGTTTCCACTCCACTAGGCAATGCAAGAACTTGAGAACCTATTTGGAAATTCCATATTAATTATATTTGTTCTCCAAAAGAAAAAGAAAAAAAGAAAATTGTTATGTCTTGTATATTACCACTTACCTCAACTGGCTCTCTGAGTGAAAAGGAGGCTTTTGTTTCTTTTGCAATCTTGGAGACAATAATGCCAAAGCCTTGCTCTCTATCGCGCAAAACCTAGAAAAAGAATTATAACCAAATTCCTTCAAAACATATCTAAGTGAAGAGAGGAAGGGAGAGGAGAGGGAGGGAAAAAATAATTCAAATTCATCTATCTTTGTTTTAACCTAAGCTTGTAACTTTGTTCTTGTTCTTATCAACTGAGAGCTCTAGAGGCATCTCAATGTTGCCCTCATCTCAATTTGCACTTCATTATATTCATTTTCAATTGAAGATTGAACCTCTCTCACGAGCCTTTACTGAGGCATTTGCACCATTGCTACCATTTTCAAGTACAAATAGGTGAAGCATAGATTATTCAATTTTGAAGTGAAATCCCTTAAAAGGAGAGAACATTTTAATTCCTCTTATTTGATTTTCCATAAAATAAAAGAGGAAGAGCTTATCAAAATTAGAGCTCTCTCGCATAGTAAATAGGCGACAAGTAGTTAAAGGAGATTCATATTTTTCAACAGTCAACGCTTGAGAGATCTCCAACAGTAAAATACCTCGAAAGCATCTTCATCAGTGCAATCATCTCCTATGTACAGCGGAAACACATTATTGTAGCCATCAAATCCTGAAATCCAAAACAAAAGAATCAAAAGAGTTTTTTTCATTAAAGAAAAAAAAAAAAGATAATGCCTTTTCGGTCAGCTCGAGAGCTTCAGTTTACCAAGAGATTCCAACAAGAACTCAAGAGCCTTCCCCTTGTCCCACTTAATACTCGGCCGAATCTCCAAAACCTGATTTCATAATGCAAACAAACAAGTCTTATCGACGAAATTTGATGTAACTTGGAAGAAAAAAACAACTAAAAATCTAAGTTTGTTTGAGATTGATTTACCTTTCTTCCATAGGTGAGCTTCAGTTTGGGGTAATCCATGATCACTAATTTCACCAAATCAGCAAGTAAATTCCATTTCTGCAAGTAAGAACAAGCTTAAGAATTTACATCTTCATCGAAGAACATCAGAGCCACTTCCCCAGACATCCAATTTTCATTATTACCTCTTCCTCCACGCATCGAAAGTGAACAGAGAGACAAAATTTATTGTTCTCGACTCTGGAGCCAGGGATGTTCTTTACTATGTCTTCCAGAGACTTACAGACCTTTCACAGAACAATATGAATGATTGTTAGGTAAGCAAAAGAAATCCCCACAAGTTCTGCTAAAATCAAAGATGAAATTGAGATTCGCAGTGTAAGCCACCTCATCTATCATTGGAAGAAACTCCTTGGCGGGTTGACATAGACACACATTGACTTTGGAATGCTGAGGTCCCTCCTCGGGTCCTTTTATGTCCATGCCATGGCTTCCAGCGTAGTACAGTTCTGATAGCTTCACGAAGCTGGAGACCTGAACACGTCCAAGAATTTTCTCTTTTTTTTTAAAAAAAAATGTATTGAAGAAATGGAAGGAAAATAGTAATGAATATGGAACAGCAATGCACCTTTTCTATGCACCTCCCACTCACGATTGCTGTGGGAAAATGATTTGCCACTTCTTTCACTGCCTCCCTCATCTACATGGAGACAAAGAGTAGGAAATCAGATTTAATTCCACAATTTAAATTGGGAGTTATTGAAATATTTTCCATCCGATCACGTAACTCACCTCGTCGGACATGAAGGCGCGGTCGGGGTCCTCGACGATGGGAGACAGAGTGCCGTCGTAGTCCAAGAACATCACGACCTGCTTCCCCTTGGCCGTCGTCATCACCTCCTCGAAGTTGCTCAACGCCGAGGGATGCATCCTCTGCATGTGAATTAATACTCGTTAATTATATATATTCTACTTCAATCGGCAATTGCTGTCGTTGGAAGAAGTGGACTCACCACCCAGCTGTCGTAGTCGGCGTCGCGGGCGGCCGACATAGCTGATGTGCTGCTCGTCGACGACGACTTGACGTGGGTTGGAGACTGTATCTTGATGGATTCGATCCATGAATTGCCTCTTCCGGCTGCGGCAAGGTCTAGGCGTCTCTCCGGCTTCTTGCACCGGAGATAGCCCGGGGAACGTTGAGGAGGGTAGGAGAAGTGAGGAAAGGCTTCGGCGATGGCTGCCGGACAGACCACTGCGACTGGTAGCTCCTCCTTCCTCACCAGACTCTGCTTCGTCATCCTCTCGCCCTGCTTTCGAATTCTGATCAGAAGGAGCTGCTTAAGTTTAATTGGAAGAGGAAGAGAAGAAGATTGAACAACAAAAACAACAGATCAGAATCCTTCAAGCTCTTCCACGGAGAGAGAAAGAGAGAGGTGAGCGTGGTAGAAGAGGAAGAACATGCAAGGTATAAGTAGAGCTGGGGACGAGAAAAGGCGGAAAAAAAAAGCGCGTGGGACCAGTGGGGGCCACGGGGGAACCTATGGGTCTGACAGTGGCTTGGCCACGTAGGTTGATGGGGCCCAGGAAGATAAAACGTGGCGCACGGTGTGGATTCTTACGGCGCAAAGTGTTCATGGTGAAAATGGTAGTAGGTTGGTTGATGGGAGACGCTAGCTGTATTTACCAATTAATTAGAAGCTTGTACGGAGAGTAGTTAACCTTTATTTTTCATATTAAAAAAAATGCAGTTAGTTATGTCCATAAATAATGATATATTATTATACTCATATATTTAATAACAAAAAAAAAATTAGAGAATGAAAAATACTTGAGCTTGACCACCATGATCAGCCGGGCTTGTGCTTTCGTTAGTAAGGCTTGTGCAAGTGTGACTTGATTAGTGGCTCGTATGTGGCTTTGAATAATAATAATAATAGTAGTAGTAGTGTAGCACTGTCTATTTATCTTTCCTAAATCCTTTTCACCTAATTAATTATCTAACTATATATCCTTTTTCTTGCTATATCTTCTGTTTGATAATACCATGCCAATTATTTTATATTAATTAAGATCCACAATTGCACGCAACAAAATGCTCTTACAATCATAACTAGCTGGCCTAAAGGCACGAGGATTATATTAATGATCGATCAAGTAAATTAAACAACAATCAAGAATTATATATATATATAGAGAGAGAGAGAGTCAATAATTAACTTTGGCTGTTGTTAAACTAATTAAACTCGATCAAATTAAAGCAAATAATCAAAGTAATTAAAGGCAGTGGTGCAGCTCGATTGGGACCATATATATCTATGATATGCATCTCGCTTTCCACCTTCTACTTTGAACTTGTGGGCGTGTTCAATCTTTTTAACTTTGTGGATCGAGTGCATGCACTCATTCCCTGCATTGACCACATCAAACTGTCAAATTAACTTAGGCGACGTGGTAGTGTCTATCAGCTCGATCTGAAAAGCTTACCAAACCACTATCAGTTTGATTCTGTAGCGTGCAGGTCTCGACAAGGAAGGAGATAGATCACCCAGTAAATATTTTAGCATGCATGTAATTTATAATTAGTTCTTTGAAAAAAACATTTATGTGTGTGTGTGTGTGTGGAAGATTCATGTATGGTTGCATGTATGCCTCTAGACGACAACACATTCAATCATTTTCACGTCGACTACGCAGATAAACTTTTCGGCGAAGAGCGCACTAGCTTAACACATGTGTTAGCGAGATGTTTACATTCCATAAAGGCAATGTGTGCATGGTAGTCCATGCCTTGGTGTCTCTTTTATTTAGTTGTTTTAGGTTGCTTTTTAAAATGCCACTTTTTTTTTTCTCAATTTAATTTGTTCTCCAAGGTTTCATGGCATGAAAGAATTGCTATTTTCTCCTGAAAATTAACGTCCATAATTAAGGAGGAGGGACAATTGTTGTGTTGATGGAGCTATAGAGAATTTGGTCGAACGCAACCGAGAGACAAGGCAAATGATAAGGAGGTTCCTTGAGCACCAAAAGAGTGGCTACTGATCAATTGACCTAAAGCCATTTTAGTTTATAATTTCTTGGAGAGGTCGACTCCGACGACCTTCATGGACCACTGGTAGAGAGGTAACTAGGGACAATCTAGTAGTCGTAGATGTTGGCATAGAATTAACTTTGAAGAGGAATGCAAAGGAAAATAGTGGCATGATTCAAGTTGGTTGGATGATTTAGGTGCACTAATTTGTTTGAGCAAATGAGTAGTTCAATGCGTGAGATCCAACATGCTTATAAACAATGTTAAGACTCTTTAAGAATGGGAGTAAAAAAGACTCGTAGATGATGATAGAGAATAGTGGGTAAAAAAGGATTTATTGACTATGGTGAAAGATTTGTGCATGACTTGGAGGAAATGTTTGAGAAGAAATTATTTTTCTTCAAAATATTCATATTTCTATTAACCAGTACATTTTTTGTGTTAATTTTACATCAGACAAAAAAATTTAGAATTGAAAAATATTTTAGGGGAAACAAAGAAGCAGTGTCTAAAAGAAAATAAAATGTAAAATAGAAAAGAAAGATAAAAAACATTGGAAATCATTGCTTGACTAAAATAGTGACACTTGAATATATAATTTTAATTTAAAATGATTTACCTATATTTTACTTGACTAACAATGTTTATGAGACTTGTAAATTATACTCACGAAAGACATATATATATATATATATATATATATATATGCAATATTAGATTTTGTGAGAGTAAATATACTATTTCATTATTCCAAAAGGATAAAATGAATTTGCTTTTGTTAATAACTATACAAATCTTAGGCAACACTACATGACTGTAAAAAGCCGACGGGCAGAAAGAAAGTTTGAGATATATTTTTTTTTTCATAAAAAAACGATATGAGTAGTCCATATTGGCCATTCAGATATTATTAATTGAACCGGACTGAGTTAGTTCACTGTACAGTGGAAGGAAGAAATAATTAAATAGGAAAACCATATCTGATTTAATAATAATATAAAAGAAGAGTTCGGTTACATGCACACAGATTAAGGTTCTGGTGCAGGAGAAGAAACAGCAAAAAAGAGTTATCAGTTTTGGGCGGCCAAGCATCCACAGTCATCTTCCAGTCAAGCCTTCGTGTAAAGCCAATTACTTTAAGCATGCAATCCTGTTCCTCCTTTTTAAAAGCTTTTTTTGTGGGCTTCATCGAACCTTCTTTGGTAATTGCCATGCCTTCAAATCTTCATCAACAAGTGGACAATTAGGTTGTCCAGGAAGTGACAGGGATCCACAAGTGTTGTTTGTTTTCAGTTGCAAGTTATATCAAGCAAGTGGAGGGATTGCCGACAAGTCCTTCATTTGATCAGTTCCTTTCTATCACTTCTAGTGTTGAATCCACTAGCTATTCTCTGTCACTTTTTTCCCTAAACAAAAGAATATTAAATAATTTGATCTGCATTCTTCGTCCACCACTAGCTTATATATAAAAAAGTAGTGTGGAGGTTTGGTGTCGTCTGTTTAAGACATTTATTATCAAATTTTGGTTGCGGCTTTTGTTTCTCATGGAGCTTTGCATCGACCTGCCAAGTCTTATAAAGCCATTGGAGTTGCACAGGAGTTTGCACACATGAATTGGTAATTGAACACATGCAAGAGAGTAGCTACTTCGAAATACAATAATTGATTATCATATATGAGGATAAACTAGGAAATGAGAGCGTGCATGACAGTAGTTTTTGCAGTTTGAATGTAGACATTGGTAGGTAATAATTAAACACGTCTAACTAAGAGTGTGCTTACTGCGTATATATTATTGGACGAATGCTCAAGTCCCCAGACGAATGACTAGTAGAGAATTACAAGACCTCTTCTCCAACATGGCAACATCTGAAAACATCAAGGATAATTCATAGTTTCTTTCAGATATCTCAAAATACTTTGATATATTTCTAACGGTCTTATCTAGATTATACATTGATACCTGCTAACTAGCCCAATGACAAAACATATGTTAGAGTGATTTCAGATTGGAGCATACATAAGACTCTTAATAGCATTTAAATATGATGCATAGACATTTTCTTTCTTGTTAATTCTCTTGAGATAGAACCAAACGTTTCTTTGAACTTATCTCTTTTAGTTTTCAATCCTAATGAATTTGCTTCAATCGTATCGTTCATGTCAAAGTTCATTGACAATTATTCTTTGGTGGTCATTTAAAATTCATTGTCATTCCTAGCTATTAAATATCATAAATATAGAGATATAACTGTGAATTTGTCACCCAATTTCTTAATATGACAGAATAGTCCTTATGAATCATCTTGAAGTATAGTTAAACTTAACGTTGCTTTATGAAATTTGAGGTACAGTAATCTGGATGATTGTTTTAAGTGATATATTGACTTTTGGAGCTCGTAGACTTTGCGCCCTTGGCCTTTGACAATGTAACTTGCTATTTTTTCCATGTAAGTTTCCCAATCCAACTCTCCATTTAACAAAGTTGTTTTTTACATCCATTGAATATAAATAAGACATTATAACCAGAATCAAGTGAATACAGGTAAATATGATAATAGGTGAAAAGGTATTTTTCATAGTTAAATCCTCATTTGGTATGGCCTCTCACTACTAGACGAGCATTGTATTTGTTATTTTTATTCTGAGAATTCATTCATTCCTATTTGCTTTGTGTCCCAGCAGTAAATCAATAAGTTCTACTCACATACTTCGTCTCTTCTTCTAATGTGATTTTTTACTTTTCCTTGGGAAGACACTCAAGTGGCTCTTTGATAATTTTAGGTTCATCATCAGCTTGAGAATAACCATGTAAAGCTCATTTTCAATTATAAAATGCTTTCAAGGAGTTTTTAATGAATGCTCCTTCTCAATTAAGGATTCCTTCTTTCACCAATCAAATTGGCTCAAATTAATCATTTATTTTCCCACTCAATTGAGATGGTGGAAGTGAACCTCAGGCATTCCCACTATCAAGAATAGACTTTGGTACACTTTCACTACTATCAACCATCATTTGACTTGTATTGCTTTCTCTTTGTTTGTCCATCCCATAAAAATGATTACCTTTGTCTAAACTAACCCTTTCAGGGAATTGATCTTCAAGGAAAGGAGAGTGTATCTTAGGACTTAATCTCTACTTTGAGTTTTCAAAGTATCGTATAAAGATACATTTCTTCCCTGTATTCCTTCCCTAATTTTACCAAGTTATCAAAAGTTTCATGAGTATAAGCTAGAAACCTCTAAGGATGTGAATCTACTTAAAATTAGGCTTTTACTTCTTGACAAAGCTCCTAATTTCAAAGCAAGCGACTACCGGCAAGAACCTACAAGGAAAAATCGCTCCATACCTTCAATGTTGGAGATGTTGGAGAGAACCCTAGAGAAGGGACCGAAAGTCATGACGAACCAGATGAACCCCGGCATCATTAGCTCCCGTTCCACTCTCTCCATTTTTCCCAGCGAAGGATCTGTGCCGTCCTACAGCAACCCCAGCTCCAGAAGAAACAGCCCTAGACACAAGGACCTCTCAAGTAACCGGAATCCTCCAGCATTTCTCGCGAGAACTCAACTAGGAAACGGGATGGGATAGCCCGACGACGAGCGCGTGTATCTGTGCTTCCCCTTCCCGGCTTCCGCTTTTGTTCTTGATCAGAAGAACTCACTTTCGGAGCTTTCTCTTCGCTTGCCAAGGCAGCCTTTCGTAACGTGGTCCATGCATGGTTCGACCAGTTTATGTTTGGTTCAATTGCTTTGAAATGGCACTTGTGTCTTGTTAATGTGGATCACACTCTTATTTGAGCCACATATGGGCCGTTCAAATGCTGTATGAATGGAGCGGATCGACCATGAGGCCTTAGATGGGATTGGTTTGTAGTTTTATCACTAATTAAGAAAACAAGTATGGAATGAAATTTTTTAACATCGAACCACATCAATATGATTGATATGCTTCTAAATAAATTAGCATAAAACCATTGATTCCTTTTGCATGTACCACAAAATAACCTTTAGCCCACTCATATCTTCTTGAGATGTAAATTGCTTCAATCTCTTAGATGGAGATTATATTGATGGATTTGAATGTATTTTATTTTATATAATAATGTATATTCATTGAGATGATATAATCTTGATCATTATTATATATATTTTAATCAATGATGTGTGAGTGACAATCTCAACAAGTGTCCATAATTATATAAAATAAGATATGCAAACTAACGGAAGTCTCTATATATATATTTATATGAGATTAGGACTTAACAATTAATTCAAAATCTAATTCGAATCGAACTAATCAAAATCAATTTTTTTTAGATAAAATGAATTGACTGGACTTTGTCATTAAAATCGAACATATATATATATAATTAATTAATTTAGTTAGTTATCAAATTAATCAAAATTTTCTTATCAATGGACTAATTGACTACGATTGCACATCAATAAACTGATATTGGATAATTGAGTTCACCAATCGTCGATAGAGAGTTAAATCGTCATTTAGAAGTTTTTTTTTTTAAATGTCAGTTCAAAATATTAATCAATTGCTCACAATATAATAGTAGGTATATCAATTTAGTTTAATTGAATTTAAAAAAATTAAGATTCTTTTAAAGAGATAAAATAAAATAAAATTTTAAATTAATGAATCGAATTTTTTATTTTGATTTGACAGATATTTTGGTCACTCTGGCCGAGGCGTGCCATTGAGTAATATAAGTTGCAAAGCTGATGCTTGGTTGGAGAATTTATTCAGTTTAGAGCAAGCAGAACCTCTTGTCACCTCTCGTTCTTTTGAAATACCACTCACAGTTCCTTCCTCTTTTTCCAGACTCTTGGAATCCACAATGCTTCGAGCATCTATGTAATAATAGAGGTGTGAAAACTAAGCAACAGCAAGTAACTCCAACACTTAACTTCAACCCAAAAGTATATAGAGGCCCTGGTGCCTCAGATTGTAGGAATCTCATCCCTCCCAAGTACAAGACTTTTCTGAAAGCAAACTGTGGAGTGTGCTCCCAGAATTTGTGCCTTTTCTTTGCTGCTTAATTGAAAGTGTTGGATAATTTGCTGGCGAAGATATTTTGAGAATTTATTAAATTAAAAATGATAAAAATTTA
>JBBUKS010023285.1:0-31419 GCA_038050645.1 Hedychium gardnerianum
TATAAACATGTACAAATTGGACTTCTCTATTAATCAAAACCTCAAAGAAAAGAGTTTGTCAAGCCTTGATTACATCTGAAGGAGGTTTTCTGACCACTTTATGCTATAAAATTACTTGCATGGGAACTGGTTGGCATTTGTTGGGTGCCCGTTTGGCGGGAGGGACCGAGGTTTAGCTCTCATAATTGTTTGTCACTATGCTGAATCCATTGAGACAACTTCCATGATTTCTATCATTTCCGCTTGACCTGTAAGAGCTACTGATGATGGCTCCTTTTCCATCTCCAAAGCTTTCCTCCATGACCAGTTATCGCCAGTTTCTTTCCTACGGATAGATGTCCAATCGGCACAGTTTGAGAAAGAGATCTCTCTCAACCATACTTAAAATGGTTTGCAAGTTTATTATAATAAGGGAATGAAATAAGACTTTCAGCGGTTGATTGTCAAAACTTGCAGTCGTTTTTCTTGGGTTATTAACGATGCCAGCAATGTACTTTAGTTGTTTCTGCTACTACTATTGGAGAAAGTGGAGCGCCAGTATCATCAGTAAAGTGCTTCAGGAACCATTTGAGCTCATCTATTAATTGACACAAATTTTCACAATATAAGTTTCCAAATCTCATCATATCTTTCGTACACATGGTTTGAGTTTAATTTCAGGACTTGGAGAAAGAGAACATATTTACATTGTTTGTCTGACTTTAGCAAGCAAGATACCTCTGTGTCAAGAGGTGTTAAGGATTACATGTTTGCAAATTTCAAATACCCATTTGATAAGCATGTAGATAAAAACTTTCATTAGATTCGTTGTTAGCTGTTGAGCATTAAATTTATGTCATTCAAGCTTAAGTATCTCTTTGGTTTGGCCTTAGTTCTTTTGAGTTACTTCCTTGAGCATGGTAGTGATGTTCCAAGGCTTAAGTATCTCTTTGATTTGACCTTAGTTCTTTTGAGTTACTTCCTTGAGCATGGTAGTGATGTTCCAAGTTAAAGAAGCTGTAGATTGGGCTTGGGAGAAAATCTTAAAAGAGTTTCAATATCCACTTGATACGGTCAAGAATAGGGTGGAAAAAATAATAAAAATTTTGATATACCATACATATCATATCGATATATATAGAATATATTGATATTAATGATATATCAAAAATTTCAGTACAGTATTATATCATACTGAATTTTTCGATATCGATATAAAAATTAATATTTCGATTTAGTATATATCGTACCGTTACTTAAATTTTAATATGAACGATATGAAATTTATACCATATCAAAAATCTGGTATATTGAGATTTTGGCATACCGGATTTTCGGTATGATATCGGTTTATATTTTCTTTATATCGAAATCTTTGGTAAAATAAATGGTATCATATAAAAAATTCGATATGGTATGACATACCACCTCTAGTTAAGAACTAAATATGAAATTATAAAAGGTGATATCGCTAATGAAACTGCAACAGCTTGCTCTCCCATCTTTTGTTGCTACTACATTTTTTTTTTCTCCCCTCGCTAAACTCACCTCTTCTCCTCTGTTGCTATTCCATTTCTTGCCTTCGCCCGCTGTCTTCTGCTCGCTAAACTAACCTCTTCTTTGCTTGCTCTCTTCTGCTCGCTACTCTACCTTTCCGCCTCCACTTTTTTTTTTCCTCCTCCACCTCAATGTCAACCGGAGTGTTTCATGTCCATGGGAAAAATCTTTCTAGATATGCAAAGCACAATATCTCGTCAATAAAATGTGATGCCGGATAGAATATCGATTATTCTGCAGATTGAAAGGGAGGATTTATGGAGAAAATAAAATGAGAATTTGAAAAAAAAAACGAAGAAAAATACTGAACACTAATCCAAAATTAAGAAATACTAGTCCAAAATATGAATTATTAATCTAATACACAAAAAAAATTATACAAATCATAGACTGCATGAGAAATACTGAACTTTTTTCACTAAAATGGTACACAAGTATGCAATTGAGGAAGGACAAGCAACAAGTCTATATTGTGAAACATAATTAGAGAAAATCTTGAACTTACTCGATGAATACTGTAACGAGAGAAGTTGCTTGAAATTCCATATTGCCCGCCCATGTTCCATCCTTTTTCATTGTCTGACAGTACTTATCAAATGGAACCTCATCTTCAATAAAGGGTTTAAAGTCTTCGCGATGATTCTGTTATGTATATGGATTAGTTGCAGGCTTAGGAAAGATGAATGGTGAAAAGCAATTTAGGAATATTATTGACACAAGTGATAAAAGAAAATCATTGGAAATGTCCATGTAGACGAGGGAGGTCAACAATCCGACCAAGAAGATAAAAAATTCAAAAGAAGATGCTCGTCGACTGGGAAACACCCGTCGACCGGCAAACATTTGCCAACCAGGAAATGCCCTGTGACCGAAAAAAAAAAAACTCTCTTGCATTATAGCGAGAAAGAACAACTTATATATATGTTTTACATCAAAACTTATCATTAAATCATAGATCCTATAAAATAGGATAGACACGTTCTAAACACCTAAAGACTAGGACAAAAGATTAAACTTTCAAAATAAAATATTTAAATCTTAATTAAAAAAATGAACCAAAAATAAAACATCACTTTATATTTCAACAGGAAAGGAAATCTAGGATTTATTGCATTTAAGGGATGAGAACCTTAATAGAAGGTCCTGTGGACAATTATTAGTGAGTTGAGAGCAAATATACTTGGATGAGAGTAACTTTCAATTTCGGTGGACTGAATCATTAAATGGGTCATAGTAAATATGTCAGCCAACAAGAAATGTATGAACAATTGATTGAAGGCTTAGTTGGTTGGGCAATCGACTCAAAAATTTACTATATATTATTTTTGATTGTCCAGTGATTTGATTGCTTATGATTAATTGACTCAAAAACTTTCTAATATGTTTCTAATTGACTAGACAACTAATTGTCAGTGACCAATCAACTAATGTAAATTAGATAAATCCATCGTGAAGGAAACAAAGGAAATGGTCACGAGCCATTGGATATGGTGAAGACCAGTTGACTGGTTCATGGAAGGGGCTTTTAAAATGGGGTTCAGAGGTCATAAATGGAACAACAACATAATGAGAAAAAACCTTTATTTTATTGTCATTCTTATTTAGTCTCATTGTAAAACCCTAACTGCTATAGTAACTATTACAACGATCTTGTAAGGGATTTTCCTACCTTAGAAACTTCATTGAAGAGGATAAAATATAAAGAATTTTAAGAGTGATTCACTCAAAGGATCATAAACAATGGTTTAGGAGCCCGAGGGCTATCAAATCACATCAATCACCTGTGTTTTTGTGGTATGGTATGCATTTGATTTATTTATGATTTTATTTTTATGATCTGGTTGGGGGTAACAAGAGCTATTTTTATTTGTTGTCACTATCACTATTCACTCATTCTCTAATATTTAGGTCTGATCTCGGGCAGGATCCGGCATGTCCGTCTCGGATCCTGCCTGGACTCATAACGAGTCAATAGGTTCGGGTCATTGAATCGAATTGTAATCAGCTTGATAGGATGTCTGGCTGGTTATAGTTTCAGACCCCTAAAAATCTACGGACCACGGGTTAACCGCTAGTTTTGCTTGTCAGTTCAAAGATTTTTTTTTTGTGTTTTCGTCGGCGGTTCCTAGCCATTGGAACCGTTGGTTAGCCGTTGGGGGTGGGGGGGATGATTTTTTTCAATGGTTAAGATCATTTGATCATTTTTTGATCAATGACTATGATTTAGTGTCCGTTACTATTCAAACTATATAAATAGAGAGCTCATTTTATTATTTTCACACATATCTTCTCTACTTTCATTCTCAATTTCACATTCTCTATATGTTTTCGACTCCAAGTCACCATTTTTACGCACTTTCGTCTCCAACTTTCAACTACAATAGAAGGAGACCGTGGAGGTTCATCATCTCGATCTTAGAGGGGAGAGAAAATAGTAAATCCGCATGAGAATCCCAACATTCAATCCATCAATGATGAAATTGAACACCTTTCGACACCCGAAATACAAGAAAATACTGATGCAATTACTTCTAAGGTTCAGGAAATTTCTCCTATAAAATTTTCTATTTTCACTAAATATTTTGAGAATGTCACTCTTCCGTCGAGAGAATTGTATGCAAAATATAAACACTGCAATGCTTCCTACAAATTTCAAGCCGACAACTGCTATGGGTCGTTGAAATGATATGTAGAAACGAAGCACCCGACGGAATATGAACTCGATCGTTCTCAATTATAATTATTTATATTTTCTTCAACTAGCGATAGTACTGATTCCGATTTATTTTTATATTCTGATAATAAATTAAGAAAATCATTTACTAAATTTATTTTCGTAGAATATTTTTTTTTAGTTTTGGATCTAAATGCATATTTGAAGATTTTTGTAAAAAATCTCTTAATCCATGTGCTAAACGTGTTCCTGAGACTACACTTACTCAAACAATTAAAAAATTAGTAAAATAAGGGGAGGGGGATTGATGAATTTAGTAAATTAAATAATAAAATTTCTTTATATTTCGATATTTGGAGTAATCATCGACAAACATATTCGTATATGAGTGTGACTTGCCATTGTATCGATAACTTTTGGAACCTCCAAAAAAGATTATCAGTTTATAGAATTTTTGATAAATCACATACTGCTCATAATATCACACAATTATTATGTTTAATTTTAGAAGAATATGAATTAACTCATAAAATATTTTCAATGTCATTAGATAATGCTAGTTCTAATACCGCTTGTATAGAAGATCTAAAATTTATTTGTCAACCTATTATTGATAATTTATTTTTTCATATTCATTGTGTATGTCATATTTTAAATTTATGTATTCAAGATGGATTAAATTTTTTAGAAAATCATATTAAACCAATTAGAATTAGAATTTCTTATTTATGGTCACATCTATCTATAATGAAACAATAAGGTAGTTTTTGTATTTCAATATAAAGAATTATATTATGTTTATTTTTTACACAAAATAATAATACTAATATATATTTATTTTCACTACAATAAAATATTTATAGTAGTATTTGTGAATATTTTAAAGTATTTAATGATGTAATCGAAAAACTTTCTAGTATTTATTATCCTACTACTCATTTAATTTTAGAGAATTTTTTTTAGTATAGTATTAGTTTTAAATGAATATATTAATAATAAATCTTTATCTTCTTGCATATTAGCTATGAAAATTAAATTGGATTTTTTTTATATTATTCTAAAAATTTATTTAATTGGATTTACTTTAGATCCTAGATTTAAATTAGAAGTTTTACAGTAATGTTATATTATGATACTTTAATTTTATTTAATTTGTTTTTTTATCAGTTAATATTATATATAATGTTAAAATTTATTTATATAATATTTTTAATCAATATTATATAAAATATAGAATATAAATTAATATTTTTGAAACACAACAAACTACTAGTAATAGTAATTTAAAACTTACAAAAGTATATCTTTTATTAAAAGAACGGACGAAACGTCCACGAGGATCATCAAGTTTTATACAAGAATTTGAGAATTATTTTACGACTTCTTTTGATTTTAATGAAGCAGATAACGATAATTTCAATATCCTAAAGTGGTTGTCACAGAAGGCATAAAGCTTTCCTATCATTTCCATGATCGCTACAGAAATTTTAGCTTGTCCAGTGTCAACTATTGCTGTGGAGCAGACGTTCACTATCAGCGACAACATATTAGATGAATGACGATCAACTTTATCTCCCGATTCATTGGAAGCCCAAGCATTATACAACGATTAGACTAGAGCTGAGAAAAGAATCCAAGGAATGTAACTTTCAAATGATAAAGTCGAAGATTTTGATACTGAAGAAACAAATACAATGAGAATAAAAAATTGAAATGTAACTTCCTAATATAAAAGGTAAAAATGTAAAAGAACTCCAAGAGCTTTGATTCTCCTATATTATAAGGGGATATATAAATAATTTAAATAAGTGCCGGTCTTTAGTTTAAATAAATTTTAATTTTTTTAATATAATAATCTTGAATCTTGACGAATTGTGAATCGAACCATGAACCGATGTTTTCAAATCGTGAATCATAATCATCTTAGTCGGTTAAGGTTAAGGGTTGACCTCCCATAAATTGTTGAACTGGTTATTCCGAACTGTCGAATCGTCGATTCTGAACTGTCGAACCGTCGATTCTGAACCGTCGAACCATCGATTTCAAACCGTCGAACCGTCGATTTCGAACTATCGAACCGATGATTTCAAATAGATAATTTTAAACCATCGAACTATTAATTTTGAACCGTCGAATCATCATTTTGAATTACGATGGAATCTAATCCAGAAGGGTCCCAGTAAAATCTCCGGTCTGCCCACGTGGGCGACGGTGAACCTCTAATTTGTCTGTCAATAGCGTAGAGGGGGGACCATGTCACTAGTTACTCAGTCACGACTCACGACTCACGACTCACGACTCACGACCGGACCTCCAAAGAGGCCGAGTTAAGTCACGACGAGTGCATCACCGCTCTCTCTGAATCACCTCACCGCATGAATGCCACGTACCAAAATAAGCCAAAACCCAAGCGCTACGCGTCACAACTTGGTTCACGACTCGTCCTTAAATTCTCCTGCTGTGTAGCTGCGAGTTTGAAATCTTTTGAAATCGAAGCAACAGAACAGAGCCATAAAGGGACGTCAAGCGGGCGGGCTCATCAGTCATGAACTTACACAATTACCCCTAACTGAGCTTTACCTATCAGGAAAACGCAGGGGCATAACAAGTAAAACGTATAAATATCACCGGTCACCGACATTACTAATAATACGAAGACACACTATCAGATAGTTTCCTCGCCCGTTACTTACCGTTCTCAGCTCTCTTTCTTTCCTTTCTTGAGTTCGAATTTGGGGTTTAGGGTTTCAGCGATGACGACGATGGAGAGCTTGATCGGCCTGGTGAACCGTATTCAGAGGGCGTGCACGATGCTTGGAGACTACGGCGGCGCCGACGGGGCTCTGCCGACTCTCTGGGAGGCGCTTCCCTCCGTCGCCGTCGTCGGCGGACAGGTCTTCCTCCGAATTCTCACTTTCCTTGATATACAACTTGTTTGATGTGTTCCCGGTCGCAGAGCTCCGGCAAATCGTCGGTTTTGGAGAGCGTCGTTGGGCGAGATTTCTTGCCGCGTGGTTCTGGTAGGGTTACTCTGAGATCGATTGATTTTGGATGACTGCCATTGTCTTATTTGAGTCTAGTTGAAAAAAAGTCTTTTTCTCACTCCCTGTGTGATTTTTTAGGAATCGTGACGAGAAGACCGCTGGTACTGCAACTTCACAAGACAGAGGAGGGGAAGCCAGAATATGCTGAGTTTCTTCACTTGCCAAAGAGAATATTCAGCGATTTCTGTATGTTATCGTGTTATATATATATATATATATATATATACATTCTCTGATTCTCAGAAAACTGTTATATTTCTCTCGACTAGCTGCTTATATGGTAGTTGATTGCTTCAGTCTTGAGTCCCTTGACATGGAAATGAATGGGAAATATATATGTGCACGTGTGTATGTGTTTGTGTGGATGTATTTGGGTTTATTTGAAGCTGTGAAGCTTTATTTCCCAATATACTACCTAATGTTTCTTGCTCAGAGTCTCTTCTATATTTATTTCCATGCACTTGTTTGTCAATAAAGGAATATATATTATTAACTGCTCCTATTCAGTAAGATTCTGAAGCAAACAGCTCTTCTAGTCCAGGAATTTCCCCATGCCATAAAGAAATTGTCCTCTCTTTCTTGCTCATTTTTGTCAGCTGAAATAATCTAGGGAGTATTAGGGTATTTGTTAGTTAATTATTATTGGACAAGTCAAGTCGCTACCAAAGTAGAACTTGTACTAAATGGGCATAGTAAAAATTGTAATTGACATAGTATAAGTTGATATTTTACTATACCATTGGCAGCACTTATAACATCCATATTTGACAAATTGAAAATGACCTAGTGTAAGTTGTATTTTTGCTATACCTATGGCATCTATGTTTGATGTAAAGGCAACTGTAACCTTATATAAATAGATGAATCGGTGTAATATAAAGCAGAAACATTAATTCAATTAAGCTCTTCATCTCATTTATTGTGTTCCTTAGCATAGGTGATAATCATATAAGAGTCTCTTCTCCACGGAGTTGAACATCCATGCAACAACTACAGCATTGCATGCAAGCTGCATTTTGTACTAAGGTGTATCCTCTCTTGGCTTTTTAATTTAGCCATCAACCATTCTTAATTATTCTTGGGCTGAAGAGCATTTTGCATAGTTTGGACCAAGTAGGGCAGTTCTCCCCATTGAGGAGAAACAAAATCAGAACAGTTTCAGAGTTCTCAAGATGAACTGAGGAAGAATGGGGAAGAACAGTCAATGCCTTGTTGTCAATGGCCACAGTTCGTTATCTTCTTCTCACAACCTAAGGCTTTGATATCATATAGAATTTTGATAAATTAGGGAGAGAGAAAAAACACATATAGATGAGAAAGAATAAAATATATGATATCAATTGTCATTTTTTTTGAATAAATCATTTTTTAAAAATGAATTAATGTTTCTTATTTGCACTGCACTGATTCATTTGTTTATATAGGAATGACTGTTGCTTCAATATCAAATATGACTGCATAGGTGCTGCTATTAGGTATAATAAAAATACAACTCACACTATGCAATTTATAATTGTGAAATATGACTGCTATAGGCATTGTCATATATATAGTAAAATATCAACTTGTGCTATGACAAATTACAACTTTTAATATGGTAGTAATTCGACTTGTTCTGTAATTGTTAATTATAAATGATATGCTTCTCCTTATTTGTTATAATTTTCCAAGAAATAGTAGTTGTAATTTATTCAATCTTAGTACAAGTCGAGTGTTATTTGTTTTACACTACACTGGGGTAATTGTGTTGCCACTTTTCAGATCTGTATGAACATCGAAAAATTTATTAACACAGTTCTATTCTTTATTCTTATGTAGCTCTTGTGCGAAAGGAAATTCAAGATGAAACAGACAGGCTAACAGGCAAAACCAAACAAATTTCTCCTGTTCCAATACATCTTAGCATTTATTCTCCCTTTGGTAAACTTTTATATCTGTTACCTTTCATTTTAAGTTTATAGGTTCATTTTACGTTGATGAACTTGCCAATATTAGCAATTTAATGTGTTTGCACTATAATTTTGCTTTGATGAAAAATCATGTTATTTAGAGAGTTTCTTAACTGTTATTAGTGATTGTGTGAAGACATTCTTTATTCTTAAGGATGCATCCTTGTATGAGTAACGGTGCACATAGAAAACTAGTTGGTTCAATGTCTTGGGTGCCGTGGCCTGGAAAGTTGAGCTTGGAGGACAATTTATTACTGCATAGTATAGTAGTTCCCAGGTTCACTGTCAGTGGTCTGATTGGTAGACAAAATGATGGCTGGATGAAGCACTTCCCTCAAAAGGCATAATGGTTCACCTAATAGGAAAGCAACCAGTAGGGAGCTACGAATTCGGATGTTGAAGATTTTGGAGGTTGTTGATTCACCTCCAGCTCATGTGGATGCAGGTAGTGTCCATGATGCAATCTTAAAAAATGAGTCAACTCTTTATTGGAGTTCTTGCTCATTGACTAACATTGCCATGCTTCTGGTGCTGCCAATTGTCCGCCCAAATGTGTCATTAACAACATGCAAATTTGGACTTTGTGCTGGATCTGCTGGAGGTCATTGTTAAGCTTTTCTTTTTGGTAAATGGCTTTAAATTAGAATAAGATATGAATATATTAATTGGAAGGATAGCATTTAGGCTGGGTTAGACATGTATAAGAGCCCTAGAATCTTATTGTAATCTTGTTGTGTTTTTTTTTGTGAAAACACTAGCTCTCGAATCTTTGTGGTTTGAACCACAAAGCATAGTTCTGTAAACCATTTTGCCTTTGTTTATCTTGATTGTGTAAATTGTCTTTTATTTTTTTCCCTTTTTCAAATTGATTTCACTGAAGTACTTTTTTGATGTTTTACATATATAGAAAATCTAGGATAAAATTATATGAATCTTATTGTATGTATGAAGTATATACACATTACATGTGAATAATCCTAAAGTCATATTTGGTAGGGTGGATTGGTATGGGTATGGTTCAAATGGACAATTTGTGGTGGAATGATCATTTCTTGGACAGGCTGAACAGTGAACAGGTTAAACATGGTATATTGGGCGAAATGAGGATGCCAAACTAGCTAGATGGGTAAAAATAGAACATATCATTCCACTTATCATACATTTTCATTAAATGCAACATAAAGAAATAGGGATCATTCAGCATATCATTCCATTCTCACTCCCATTCTAATTTCATTCTCTTCTACCAATCATAGCATAAACCTAAAACACCAATGTGGGACTAAATCCACTACAAATGCCCTAATAACTTCAACCCACCTAGCAATCACAATATCAAATTCATCCCGCAATACAATTTGTAGAAATTTGACATAACATAAGTAGGAAAGTTGTAATTGTCTTTTCCAACAACTTTGTAGATAATTTTGGTATCAATGGGGATTACATTTAAAAGAAAAAATAGATTTCATAGAGGAGGATCTGAGGAAGACCTAAGAAGATTTCTTTGAAAAAAGACATGGATGATTTTTTTTTTCATAGCTAACAAATGGGAAAGGATCCATTTACAGTGGACCTTAATTTGTCCATTATGTTGTCTTGTCATTGTTACAGGTCCTATCTATGGAATATTATCCCTGCTATATGTCATCTTACTACGTATGCTCAGTTCTAGCCTTAGGGAGTTGCTACAGAGTGAAAAAAAACTTGTTTAAACTATTGCCTGTCCTGTATACGATGTATGCGTTTGTTGTTTTTGTAATTCATTCATCTCATAACAACTTTAGTCTTGATTTTCATTACATGCCTACAAATTTTATACATAATTTTTGGGATAAAAATTTTCTTGTATCGATGATATTTTCTCCTTTGCTTATGGCAGTTGTGAACCTAACCCTTATTGATCTCCCTGGTCTAACAAAGGTTGCTGTAGGTATATCTGATGTTGACTTTTTTGCAGTGTTTTTAGGGAGACAAGTTTTTTGTTTTCATAATCTCAATTCAACCAATTCTATCTTTTGCAGAAGGGCAGCCTGATAACATTGTGCAAGATATTGAAAATATGGTGCGATCATATGTTGAGAAGGTATTTTATGCCCATGGACGACTTTCAAAATGGCTCAACCAGATAGCATGGCACAAACATGATGAAAATGTCTTTAAATTGAATTGCCAAGATAAAATCTAAAAGTGTCACAATAAGACACTGATGAACATGGGTCATAACATGAACCATTTATCAATAAAATTATTTTCAAAAAACTGTAGCAAAATTTTCATGTCAGATAATGTGAATCAGTCTTTCAACTACTAATTTCTATCATTTGCATGTTGTGCCTTCTTCATACATTAAACTCACTTTTAACACCCTTTTTATGTTTCGTGTATGTGCATTGTGTTTTCTGGTCTAAGAGGGACGACTGTGGGTTGGATATCCACATTTTTGGCCACTACCCAAATCCATACCCCTTTTAAATATCTGCTATTTGAACCCATTTAAATACTTGATTTAGATAACAATTGGGTACCTGCTGTTAGTATCCGCACATGACCTAAATAGTAGGTAAAATATGTGGCTACCATGCCCGCAATTTAAGCAAACCCTAACCAACTTGAACCTAGTTATAGAGCAAAATTGAACCTGAGCCCAACATAAATGGGTTGGATACCTACAATACATGTAGGTATCCGATTATTGTTTACCCATCGTCAACCCTACATCATATGCTATCAATTGTGTTGTGCCCAATATTTGTGGCATTTGTTCCAAAACTTCTGGTTATATTTACCTTTTTTCATTTCATAGTTCAGGAGTGCACTTGTTACTATTACTTTCTTTCCTTTCTCTGTCTTGGTATGGTAGAATTTCCTTATGCAGTATGATTTGATTTGGTTATTGTGATCTATTTACCCATGTGACTATTCTTTTCTGGTTTGACTTTGACCTCTCCTCCATGTGAATATTTTTATATCTGATTGTTCTCATCTTTACATATTATTTTTTGCAGCCAAACTGCATAATTTTAGCTATTACCCCTGCCAATCAGGATATTGCAACCTCAGATGCCATCAAGCTTGCTAGGGAAGTTGATCCAACAGGTCTAAAAGATGTTTGTGTTTCTTATTGATTGTAAAGCTAATATTGTGCAAAATCGGTAACATATTTTACGATTATGGCAAGTGAGCCTGTACAAACTTGCTTAATAGACTTGTTTGAAATTTGGTCAGGTGAAAGAACGTTTGGGGTGTTAACAAAACTTGATTTGATGGATAAAGGAACTAATGCACTCGATGTATGTTTAATTTGTTAACATGCTCATTGGTTATTTTTTGTACAAACATGCTTGATATATATTTATGTGCTTCATTTGATATGTGATTCTTTGTTGATCAGGTTCTTGAAGGAAAAGCCTATAAGCTTCAGCAACCTTGGGTTGGAATTGTCAACCGCTCTCAAGCAGATATCAATAAAAATGTTGATATGATTATTGCCAGGCGAAAAGAAAAGGAGTATTTTGCAAATAGTTTAGATTATTCACATTTAGCTAGTAAAATGGGTTCAGAATATCTTGCTAAACTTCTTTCAAAGGTATAACAGATTTGATTCTCTGCATTTTCTCTCAAGTTTGAGAACTGACTTTAAAATTTGTTTCAGCATTTGGAATCTGTAATCAGGGCTCAAATTCCTAGCATTACATCTTTGATAAACAAAACCATAGATGAACTTGAATCAGAGATGGACAATCTTGGCAGACCTATTGCTGTGGATGCTGGGGTAGGTGTGCCATGGATGAGTTGATTTAAAGACTCATTTTGCTCAATTCTGTATGGTTCTATTGTTAAAATGTATTTCTTGCTTTGCTAGGCTCAATTGTACACTATATTGGAACTGTGCCGTGCATTTGATAAGATATTCAAGGAACATCTAGATGGAGGGTAAAGACCTGCTTTTATCTACTTGATTGCTCTATTTGTAGCATCTTATTATACATGTGATTATATACTTGCTTTCATTTATGTTGTATATACATATTGATTGAGTGTTGAGACATTTTCATCAATTTGTCAATGCAAAGATCACAGGTTAAGTTACATCACCCTGATCACATGGCAAAAATAATTTGTAATAGAGTTGAGTCTATTGTGTGTGATAGTTTGCTATCATTTTTATATTTACAGGGTTGTTGATAATGGTTGAGGATGATAATGTTTTCTTCAATTTTTACTTAAATTTCTTGAGTCCATTTGAGGTATGTAAGCTAATGTCAATAAATTTGGATTGTTGAACAAAGTGGTTTTATTATGCTGCTTTTGAATATGCTGAAACAGAAATTAAATGAGGATGTAGTAGGGGATCGAGTTCAATAACGTAGGAGGATCCATATAGCTCACTCCACTTAGTGGGATAGAGAATTGGTTGTTGTTATAGAAACTAAATTTCATATTAAAACCTGGCAAAACATTCGGGTTTCATCATAACCTTGCTCACATTGTTTACAAGATTTGCTGATCACCTAAGAAACATCCAACTATCCAAGCATTATTATTTGTATTTACCTTCTATTGATTTGTTTTTAATGCTGGAAAGGCTTTAATTTGCATTTGAATCTGAATTATAGGATTCATATCAAACATCCATGAACTGACTTTCCTTTCATTGCGTTATTATGCAAAACAAAGAGACAATTCTCAGATGAGGAATTGTCAAAATTCTTGGAATTTACACTTGCCTGTGTTCATTATCATAAAAATACCAGAGCATGTTGTTTATCCCTGTGTTTTTTGTTCCTTATCTTTCTTTAATGTAAACTTGTGTGGTGTGGGACTCAATCTATATTATTATTTTGAACAGTCGCCCTGGTGGTGATCGAATCTACGGGGTCTTTGATCATCAGCTCCCTGCTGCTTTGAGGAAGCTTCCATTTGATCGTCATCTTTCCCTACAAAATGTGAAGAAAGTTGTCTCAGAAGCAGATGGTTATCAACCACATCTGATTGCTCCTGAGCAAGGTTATCGCCGCTTGATCGAGAGTTCTTTGAATTATTTCAGAGGTCCTGCCGAAGCATCAGTTGATGCTGTAAGATATTACGTCCCTTTATTTTTATTATTATTATTATTATTATTATTATTATTTTTCCAATCATAACTACTTATTCAAGAACCTTTTTTAGCTGTCCTTGTTTGTTGTGACTACAGGTACATTTTGTTCTCAAGGATTTGGTACGCAAGTCCATTGGAGAGACACAGGTTGGTTACTGAAGTTAATACCATCTCATTATTCTGATTCGTAACCCACAGAATTTTGATGCACATGCTATTTCTTTGTTGCAGGAGCTGAAGAGATTCCCTAGTCTCCAAGCCGAACTTGCTGCTGCTTGTTATCAAGCACTCGAAAGGTTCCGTGAAGACAGCCGAAAGACTGTGATCCGATTGGTTGACATGGAAGCGTCCTATTTGACAGTTGACTTCTTCAGAAAGCTCCCACAGGATATTGAGAAAACTGGGAATCCTTCCACTATCAGTGCTGACCGATACTCTGAAGGACACTTCAGGAGGATAGCCTCGAATGTATCCTCCTACATAGTAATGGTTTCTGAAATGCTCAAGAACACACTTCCGAAAGCTACAGTCCATTGTCAAGTCAGAGAAGCCAAACGCTCTTTGCTCAACCACTTCTACACCCAAATAGGAAGAAAAGAGGTCCTTTATCTAGTCTTAATAATGCGCCTGTTTATTTATCTAGTCCTTTATCTAGTATTAAATTTTCTTGCGATGCAGGGAAAGCAGCTATCTCAGCTGCTGGATGAAGATCCTGCTCTAATGGAGCGCAGAGTGCAGTGTGCCAAGAGGCTGGAGCTGTACAAAAATGCAAGAGATGAAATTGAGGCAGTATCTTGGGCTAGATAAAGTTTAGGTTTTAGTTTATCAATGTCAGTTAATATATTCTCATTTGCAAGTTAAGATCTTTCCTTCTTTCCCGCTTCTTGTTGATTATTAACTGTTGGCTTGTCTGTTTAGTATTTTCATTGTAAGATTATGTTTGTAGCCCAAATATTTTAAGTGATCCATTTCTTTTCCATTTTATGGAAATAGTTTAAATATAATTCAGTGGAAAATGTTCTAAGATTATTAAAATGTCTGTGTAAAATTTAGGCAAAAATGAATATCTATCTAGTGATGCTCAATTTCGTATTGTTGATGATTTGTGTATGTTTCACTCTTCTATCACTCATTTCGACCCGGTTCGTTTCGATTAACTCTCCTTTAACAAACCCTCGAATACGCTCTCTACACGCACAATTGTTGCCCTCCATTCGCTGCTCCTTTCTCACCGTCTGTCCATGGCGACTACAGGGTTCCCTTGGGCCCGCCCCACATTCGGTACTTCGGTAGGAGCGGCGGCAAAGCCCTTCCTCGCCTCCCGTTGCTCCTCCACTCGCGTCCTAGCCTTCCGCCGTAGCGACCTCAATTCTTTCGCTCAGCGAGTGGCCTCCGGCGAGGTCCTGCGGGACGCGTGGCGGAGCGCCAACAATGGGATCGAACAGCTTGCTTCGGAGGCTCGACGCACCGCCGAACGTCTCGACCGTCAATACTCACTCTCTCGCCGATTCGACTCCGCTACCCGCGCAGCTGCCTCACGGGCACGGGAGATGGATCAGGAGCTGGGTATTGGGAGGCGGTGGAGGTCATTCTCCGTGGACTTCTCTAGAAATTGGCCTAGGGTTCGTGTTCTCCAATTTCGCTTGCGGTCCAGCATCGTTTTTTACCATCTATTTCCCCCTGTAATTTTTCTTATTTTATTCCTTTTTTTTGTTCTTTCTTGCAGTACAGGAGGGAGCTCAATGAGTTTCTACGAACACCACTTGGAAGAGGACTTGCTGTGAGTTGATTTATTCTTGATCCTCAATTCTCTTCGCTATTTCTTGGTGTTTGGTATTTTTACGATTGATTATCCATCTTGGATCATTGTGATAATCTAGTTTTATTTGAAATTGGTGTTTGCTATGTCTACAATTGGTAAATTTGGCTCTACTTCTGGGCCGTTCTTGTTGAAGTACAAGGACTAAGCATTCTAGCTATTTAAATACAGATACATCTTCTGTTTTTCTTTCTTTGCTCTATTTATGACTTTTACTCGAGCAGTTAGCTTTCTGATCCCAAACTTGGTGCTAGCCGTACCTTTTTTATATGGTTGACTGATCATTATCTGACCATTCAGCTTGCCAAAATTTGTTGGTTCCTTCCTGGTCTGCCAACTTCCTCCCTACATTTTCTATATATCAATTAGTTTAGGATATTTATTAGATACTTTATAACGTATTGTTTTAAGCCAATTTTTGACTAAATAATGTTTACTCTCATCTAGCTATGTAGAGATTCAAAAAACTTATAAGCTTATGTATTTTGATCAATCTCTCTTTTATTTTGTTATGTCCTTGCAATTTATCTTGTTTTAGTGGATTGCATGACTAAATCCATATCTAATCCAAGGAGAAGGAACCCGGTACTTTTTTTCCATTTATTGGAGATAATGATTACTCATTCTAGTACTATTGTTTGCTCATTTATTGTTCAGTCAGATTATTCAATATTCCTTTCTCCCTGGAATTGCTGGATGAGAATACAGTTAAATTTTGCCCCTTGATCATTAATTTTCAAAAACCATGGCCTCCACAAAGACAGAAATAATTCATGTATTTCCTTGAGATGGTATTGGTAACTATGTTATCCTTGTTCTTGGCCCCATGTCCCTGGAATTACTGGATGAGAATACAGTCAAATGTTGTCATTTGATCATTTATTTGAAGAACCATGGCCTCGATGAAGACAAAAACAATTGATGTGTTTCTTTGAGATGGTATTGGTAACTATATTACTCTTGTTTTTCACATTCTCACTACGGACTTATAGGAAATAAGTTTTCTGTGATAACTTGATTGATTCATCAGTTTTAGTAGTAGAAAAATTTCCCTTAAATGGGCCATCCTCCAAGTCCTTGATTTTTCTCCTAACAACATGTTTTAGTGAGAACTAAACTAATTGGGGCTATCAGGCCAAACAGACTTCATATTTTACTTTGTGTAGTTTGGTGGAACCATCAAGGTCTTAGTTCATTGACATTAATGCTCAAAGTGTTATATGTTATATGTGGTAGCTATAATGAATAAATTAAGGCATGCTATGTGAATTGCAATTGTAAAACATGTGTATTACTTTGAAACAGTCTAATAAATACACTCTTCTGCTAGGAATAAATCCTATCTAGATTGGACATGTTTGAAGAAGTGGCTCCTTTCCTTTATATTAAAATAGTAGTTCTTGTTATCTTAAATCTTATCCAAAGTTTTGTTCCTGTTATTTTTAGTATTATCCAGGTTTGTTAACTTGTTCGATATGCTTGATGCTGAATTTTCCAATCTGTACATGTTTACTATGCATTGGTAGTTTCATACTTTTTTCTTTCTGTTCCTGCAGACTGTCTTCTTTTGTTGGTTTGCATTGTCTGGATGGCTGTTCAGATTTTTTATCCTTGCTACATGGATCTTACCATTTGCTGCTCCTCTTCTCATGGGAACACTTGCTAACAATTTTGCTATTCAGGTATTTTCCAATGCATAAATGTTTGATGTTTCTTTTATATGTTAATTATCCTCCATTTAGTTTTGAAGTAACAGTACATTTCCCATATTCAGTTTCTTAACAGTCATTGATAGAATATATAGATGCTTTTTGAGTATGTTAATTGACCACTTACAACAAAAGTTTTTGTGGGAAGGGACCAATCTTTACATTTATATTGCTACAATTTCCTCTCACATATAGGCAAGTGGACTCACTGATCCAAGTCCAACATGTGGACCTTAATTGGGGATAATATTGTTTAAAATTTGAATGTTGTTGCTTAAAACATCATAATTATTCTAACGCCATGGTAAATATGCTGATCTTTGTCCTAAAAGGTTAAGTTTTTAGGAACAGAATAAGTATATATTTCGTTGTTACTAATTAAAGCGCAAAATGTAGTGAAGTCTTATTTTCACTGAAGTGGAATTGATTGAAGCGAGAGCCTGTATCTTTTATGATCTTTTCGGTTGTTTTTTAGCAGGTCTGTTCTGTCAGTTTCTCCTTGGTTGTCAAGTGAAGAGAAGAATATAAGTAGTTATTTACTTATCTGCAGGGATTGCCTTTTCATTGTTATATAAGTATTTTTAATTTGTATTGCTTCATTTAGGATCTCATAATTTGATATGTTTTAACTTCTGTATTCAAACATCTATTAGTGATTTCCATATATGCGCCTTGAGATTTCTCCTTGTTCTTGAAATCAAGTTGCACTGAAATAATAAATTTGAAAATGATAACACCAAGCACAGTGTCAAATAGATCTGGTCGATTAGTCCTCTCAGCGATTCTAGATAAGCTTTTGGTCGATGTTTTATATGTAATTTTCATTACATGCAAATCTCAAACAGCTCCTAAAGATCGACCCAACATGAACCCCTAGATTTTAGTAGAACACACTTTAGCGAATGAAATGTGTGTCAGTTTTCAATGACTCAATTAGATTGCTCCTGACCATCAAAATGTTCATTATTAACTCGGTAATTTGGACTAAGTTCAATAAATACCCGGGGCTATGTTGAGATTCTTGTCTTTTTAAATTACTATACCAAACTTATATAGGGGGTCAAACTTCAGGAGTCAATCCGAAATCATCCCTCTTGTTATAATGAAATTAGATTTATCCCATTTCTTGACTTGGCTATAATGAGAAATGGGCAATCTCCAACTGAATGAAACTGAAATGGATATTTACCTTCAGTTGGAAGGAACTGGTCTTTAACAAAAACATTGTCTTTAACTGTGGTAGCTTATCTTATTTAAATAAGGTGATATATGTTTTGATGTATTGCCATGAACTGAGCAACTCTCAATATTTCACTTTCTCATCAATCAAGCTAAAGATATTTGTAATGATTCAGAGCTTGTGATTGGCTATATAAATGCATCATAATTCATGTAGCATGTGTTGACTATATGATGCGAGTCATGGGCATTATAAGAACATGACTGTTACTACGACAATTTGGATCTGTTAATCTGTTGCATAATTAGGAAAAGGCTTGTGAATTCTCGAGGAGATCATGTCGATTGTCAACCCAATGTATAATTGACTTAATGATTGACATACTATTGTTATGAAGTGATTCCAACCTTATTTTTACTGCACTTCTACTAAGAATTAGGATCATAATAAATTCTTTCCCTTTCCAGGGTACATGTCCTGCTTGCAAGAGGAAGTTCGTGGGCTCCCGATTCCAGATGATTCAATGCACCGGCTGTGGCAACATTGTGTGGCAGCCTAAAAACTCCTCAAGCGGTCGTTCGAGTCCTTCCTCTAAAGCATCAGAGCAGGACATTATTGATATAGAAATTGAGGAGAAATAGTTGTCATGATATGCTATAAAAGAAGGCATGTCCTTCATTAGAAATGTTCTTTGCGCCAAAGTGTTTTGTACATGCAATTTACAAGAAGATTGAGGCATGATCTTACAAGAAGATTTAGCATGGTGATCATCTCTTTTTGCTCGATACGCATATGTCATGTATTTGTAGAGTTAAAGGTTTCATTTGATTGGTTTCCCTATATTTAAATATTCAAGAATTTGCATTTAAATCTCAAGTTAAATATTGCTAGAGGTAAATCTTTTCTTTCTTTCTTGTTTCTTCACACATTGCAGGGTCGGGAAATAGAACACTTTCCTCAATTTCTTTAATTTATTCGAACCCGATAAAGCTCAATTTGTGAATAGGTACAAAGTAAGCAGGCAGGTTAAAGAACTGGTAAATAAATATAAATTAATCTTTCACATTTTTGACAAAGTATGTTATTTAACCTAATTTTGAGTAAATAAAATTCTATTTCCGATTTCACCGGATCGAACATATTAAAAATCCAGGAAACCCGATCCGCTAACGGAGAAGGCTACAAACTGCGACTTTACTTCCAAAGTTCCACACGCTGCGTTTAGGGCCTCTCCGGCATTGTGGTGGAGATCGGCGCCATGGCGGTTCCGAGAATGCCGGAGAATTCCTGCCTGGTCTCTTCGCGTCATGTCGCCAGGAGCCGGATTTCTTTTGGAAGGATATGGATCTTGAGGCCCTGGCAGGTTGCTGTGAGATCGATTTTCATAGCGGAAAGGGGCGGAGACGCTCAATATTCTGGTGTTCCCGATAGTCCTCTCAATCCGGTGAGCTGAACTGACATTAATCTTTGAAATAGGAATATTTTGCATTCAGAGTTCGATTTTTCAATGTTAGGAAGATAAGGAAATCACCTTTTTGCAAATTAAGTGTGACATGTGGTTGTCGGGTTCAATTTTGTATTTACTGGTGAGGTTTAATCAAATTGCTTGTTTATTCTATTGGGTTTTTATACGTATGCCTAGTGCACAATTTCAAGTAAGTTTAGCCCCTGTACTTGAGTGATTCATTTCTGCTAAAATTTCCCATACTCCATACTGTTTCTGTTGTTGGATTTGGATTTTTAATTCACGTGATATATTAATGAAGTTGAAGTAAATTCATTGGCCAAAATAACATTAACCTTAACTTTCGACAATTATATGATATGTACCTTCTCTCTGAACCTTAACTAAAGGAATTACTTTTGTGAGCTTCAGCCAGACACAGTAAATGAGAGGGAGGCAGTTGCAGTCTTAAATCCTGAAAGGAAAACAAAGATAGTTTGCACGATTGGTTCCCTCATGAGATGATATGAAAACTCGCAGAGGCAGGAATGAATGTTGCAAGGCTTAATATCCAAAATGGAGATCATGAATCACATCAGGAGGTTATTGACTTGGTAAAAGAATACAGCGCTCAGTCCAAGGACAACGTTATTTTCATAATGCTAGATACTAAGGTATGTGCCTCTTGTGAACATCACTTAGTTGTTAGTATTGACTTAGCAAGGTGTATTTCTAAAATTCTTGACAAAGTTTGTATCCATTCTTCTTGAGATTTGACTTATTATATGTTGGCAGAAGATGCAGTTACTCTTCTCTTGTCTATTTATCTTGTATCCCGATTTGAAATTCTTGGTTCATGATAATTGCTAACTAGCATTATATAACTGAAGGTAATCTTGCGATCAACTAATATTCTATTAAGGGCTCAATATTTGCTTGAAATTACATGCATTGTACTCGAAAAGTCTAAACTACAAACATAGAACAAGATGTCTTTCATCATTCAGTCATATGCCTACAAGGTTACTTTGGTATTACCTAATATCGAGTTTTAATTATTAATAGGTGCACAAGGATTTCTGGCATACTGAGACAAGTTCTCTATTTTCATTTCCAATATATTTAATAGTAAATTTTTTTTCTTGCTTTTGTGGAAGATTGAGCATCTTCTATGTTAAAAGTTAATCTTATTGTTTGAAGAAGTCAAAAAATTGATGACAAATTTGTTTTACTTTTCTTTCAATTCATGTTTTTTTTTTCCCTTAAAAACAACAATCTGGAAAAATAACCTACCATGCAACTTTGTTTACAGTTGCTGGCTCATATGTTTGCTAATTTAGATCAGTAAAGTCAAGGTTCACTGGACATTTTCTCACTTATACTCATAGTTATTAAAGGCGCTTGCCTGTGCGCCTTGTGAGAGGAGGAAGAAATTGATTTTGAGGAAACTGATGAAGATTCAACTATACAAATCCGAAATATTTGGTGATGATGATAATGATATGATTGAGGAAGATGATGAAGATTTAGATATTTGTTTTTTTTTAATTTGAATTATGCACATAACGTATTTATTTGCTAGTGAATTTTATATTTACATTATTGTTTATTTATGGACTATAGTTTTGTTAGTGAAATATTTTGACAAAAATTCCTTGAATTGTAAAAAATTATACCCCGAACACCTTACTTTGGTAAGGCATGCGCCTCACCTTGCGCCGTGTACTTCAGGCCCCATAGCACCTATGCGCTTTGGGGTGCCTCACGCCTTAAATAACTATGCTTATACTAATATTTGTCCAAAGTGAAAGTAATCGAGAGTTGAAGTGACTTCAATTAACTGAGTGACAAATGGCTGCATATTAATAGTGCTCAAGTGTTTTTTCTTTTGTGAAAAAATGGTGTTTCAGTTTATAATTTGCAGTCTTCGTTATGTTAGTACTGAAAAGTTAAACCTATGCTTTGTTTCTTGTTTTTACATTAGATAGTTTGTAACAAGATAGATGATTAATGACCATGAATGTTGCCTTCCTTATCTTGTCACAGCATTCCGTAGATTGATCTTTGTAACCTACCAAAATCAGATTGATTATCTAAAATTTGGTGTCTTTTCCCCCTGGTATCTATAACTGTTCATTTGCTTTTTGTTTGTTTGAAGTAGATCTGCTGTTAAGCTTTCTTAGTGCTCACTGGATCAAGAAGTTGCACCAGAGCATGTGAATTAAAATCTTAAATCAATGCTAAGATAAATAGGAATTCCTTTTCTCTTCAGGACTCTTCCTTCAATTCTTCATCTTATTTAAGTGAATACCATTCAGTATGATGCCTTCAATTAAATTTGGCAACATAATAGATGAGGTGTATATTAGTCTTAACAGAATACCTGCAAGCATTCAACAGGGCATGTTTGTGATGAATTTCATTGTTTGCTGAATACAAACAAACTTCAGAATATTAATAGCCATGTGATTTTGAGTGTTCTGATTTATTAACTTATAAATGAAAATTTCTTCCTTTGCCTGACATACATTAGACACCCTTTTGTGCATAAAGGTGACAGTTCTATATTAGACTGGTAAAAAATTTGTGACAAGATTCTTCTAGCACTGATATACTAGTTCTGCTTTCTTATTTCATTCTCACCTTTACTGAAGAAATGCATGATTTATCTTTTTAGGGAGAAAGGAGGTTTCCTCTCAATTAAAAGCAATTACAATGCATAACAATTGAGCTATATCATTGGTTACTAAGTGAGAAAGAACAGATACAACAGAAATATTCTTAATCTGATACTATGGTCATATACACTATACAGGGCCCTGAGGTAATAAGTGGAGATGTAGCTCACCCTATCTTGCTGCCTGAAGGTCAAGAGTTCAATTTTACTTTCAAAAGAGGAGTCAGTTCAGCAGATACTGTCGGTGTAAACTATGATGATTTTGTTAATGATGTTGAAGTTGATGTTATTCTACTAGTTGATGGTGAGTATACTTTTCAAAAGGTTCTTGGTTTTAGATGTTTCATAAAACGTGTATGCTTTGATTGTGTAAATGCTTCTATAAAATTTATAAATCCGCAATTAGTTTATAAGAGGATGATCATCTTGGTAATTAAAGAAGCCTTTTGAATGCATCAGTTATTCAATCATCAGCGTAGAGCTATGGTGGATATATATATCTGTGTCAGTTACAGTGGCAAGTCAGGATGCTTAATGTCGTATGCAAAAAATTGTTGTATTTTGCATTAATACGAACGCTGGTGCATTTAATTGTAAAAAATGAAAAGGAGGTTTTTCATAGTTGAAATTTTGATTATCATCCCACTATCTCTTTCTTCTTTCTTTATCAGTTTAATTAGCATCTGCTTTCTCATTATTTTGTGCATGGCTGTAGAGCTGTATTAGTTCTAGTATACCATCATGCTTAACATAAGTGGTATCTTTTAGGAGGAATGATGTTGTTATCTGTGATATCAAAGACTGCTGACACTGTCAAATGCAAAGTAATAGATGGCGGAGAACTGAAATCAAGACGCCACTTAAATGTTAGGGGCAAGGGTGCTACACTTCCGTCCATTACAAGTATTTTCCCCCTTAATCTTCTAATCAAAGAATTGATACAAAATTTTCTTCAATCCTGAAATTTTCATTACATGTATATTTAATCACTTTTGAGTTTGGTTTTCCTACAGAAGGATTTGGAAGATATTAAGTTTGACATGGAAACCAAGTTGATTGTTATGCCATATCATTTGTTAAAGATGCTAAAGTGATACATGAAGTTAAAGACTATCTGAAAAGTAAATTTTCTGACTAGAGCCTGCTATTTAAGCTGTTTATAGATCTATTCTCTATACAACAATCAAAACAGTTTTCTTTGTTTTTGCTACCTGCAAGGTTACATGCTGATCTACACATCATCCCCAATTATATCGGCTTCAGATAGGGTAAGAAATCTTGATGTTCATTTATAGCTAATAGAAGATTTACTGCCCAATCAGTTGCTGGTTCCTTATCTTGTCATTTTTTTTCTTGAACTCTCTAGGCAATGGTGGCTTGTGGAGACCTTGGTGCTGAACTTTCAATTGAGGATGTTCCCTTGCTGCAGGTGAAATGCTTAGCGGCTATATCTTTTAAATTGGTGTTTTTTTTGCTTTTTTTTAGTTTGAACTATTGAATCTCAATTATGGATTTGAGTGGAAGCGCATAACTGCCATGTGTTTACTGCGCAAAAAATTATTAATGTGAAAATGCTAAAGATGTTCTTATATCCTCAATTATCTATCTTTTATTGTGGACCCAAAATGCTTTTGCCTGTGTTTTAAAGTCCATAGAACAGGATTAAAATCAATCTACTTAATATTTGCCAGAGCAGTCTGAAGAGAAATCAAACATATGTTTCATTCTTTAGTAGGTGGAGATAACTAGAAAATGTAGAAGCATGAGAAAACCAGTAATTGTAGCAACAAATATGTTAGCAAGCATGATAAACCATCCAACCCCAACTCGAGCTAAAGTTTCTGATATAGCAATTGCAGAAGGTGCAATGCCATCATGCTGTCGGGTGAAACTGCACATGGAAAGTAAGTGAGAACATTTTTGTCTTATGATTTCTTGATTCAACAAACTTGTTTCTGAATTTGTATGGCAACAAAGGGTTGTCCTATGTAAATTAGATGATTGGATTTGGTTGAAACAGGATCATGATCACTTGAACAATAAAGAACACGTCGCCCTTGTTCAGAGTGGAGTTCACTCGATATGGAGGAGACAAGAGTCTACACATCGCATCCAGGTTCACAGTGTCCTGGCCTGATCTTAGTCTGATAATCTGAGACAGAAAAGTTCTTCTCTCCTTGTCTACAACAAAGCAGATGGAATTTTAGTAGATTTGATGTTGTGTTGCGAAATTGCAACGTAAGTAGGTACTGTGCTAATCAACATGTGTAGGGATGAGAATTGAATTGTAAGTGATACTTTTAGTACTAAATATGTCTTGTGAGGGTATGCTTTTTTTTTTATATAACTTAATTAATCTTGGAGTAGGCAGTCGGATTTCACATTTAAATCTTACAACCTGATTAATTTTGGAGTAGACAATCGGGTCTTACAACTTGATTAAGGAGGTATTCAGATCTTACGATTTAATTAATCTTGAAGTAAACAGTCAGATCTCATATTCCATCTACCAATAAATTTAGAAGCACGGTGGTTTACTCTTGTGAGGGTATAATGAATAAACTTTGCATTTTACATTGAATTGGTTAGGAACTATTTATATTCGTTTTGATGAAATAATTAGTTAAAGAAACTAGTTTGAACATGGTTGTCGGTAGAGCTGGACAACTTTTTATCGAGAAAGTTATGCAATAACTAATATTAAACAATAATAAAAAGCAAAGATTATGAAGAAAGAAAGGAATAAAGCAAAGATTCTCTGGTTCTTTTTTATCAATAGATCATCGTTATGATAGAATATTTAAATTATTATTTAAATATTTATGATTTAATTTTTAATTATATTATAATTGTATTTTTTTTAAAAATAAAATATGCAATCAAGGGACGTTGGGATATTGGCTTTAGCGGTCAATCATGAATATTTTTTAATTTACTTTGATGATTGACCTAATTCAATGTTGGGTTATTTTTTCCCCCTCTTTATCGTGGTAAAAGACAAAACGCTCGTCCTAGTGCCCCCGCCAGTCCGTCCCAGGATCAACACGGAGGAGGTAAATCACGGGGGCTAGTCTAGCTAGCTCGAATAGTGACTAGTGCATAAGGAAGGGCAGGAGCCTGACTACTAGTCAGAATTTGATTCAGATCTCATGATGATAACACTTCATATATTAACCATCAATTCATCTGGTAGAGAAAACTTCTTTATCAATAGATCGAAGCCACAATTCATCTCGTGGAGACAACCTCTTTATCAATAGATCGAAGCAACAATGGCGCATGCACATGCGAATCTGATAGATCAAAGCAACAAATTAAGCATCTCCTCTTCTTCCTCCTCAATCATCTCCTCCTTAATCATGGTGGATAGCGACGCCTTCACTACCGGCGTCACCTTCGCCGCCTCGCTCCTGTCCATCCCCATCCTCGCCACCGGCGTGTGGCTTGCCACCCAACCAGCCGACTCCTGTGCCCCGCTCCTCCAGTGGCCCCTCGTCGCCCTCGGCGCCTCCCTCCTCCTCTCCTCCGCCGCCGCCGTCGCTGCCACCCTCCGCCGCGCCACCTCCCTCCTCCTCTGCTCCCTGGTGGCCACGCTCGCGCTGCTCCTGGCACTCGCGGGCCTCGTGGCGTTCGTCTTCGCGGTGACGGCGGACGGCGCTCCTGCGCGGACGGCGCCGGGACGCGCATTTGCGGAGTACCGGGTGGAGGACTCCTCCGGGTGGCTCCGGCGGCGGGTGGAAGGGCGGCGGCGGTGGGAGCGGATCAAGGAGTGCTTGAGTGGGTCGACGTCAATGTGCGCGGACATGAACCAGACGTACAACTCGGCGCAGGAGTTCTTCAATTCCAGAATCACGCCATTGCAAGTGAGTGTCAACGTTTTATAGATCAGATCAAGAATAGCTTTCAGTTCATGCAGATAATTAGTCCGAATTCTTTTAGCTAGAATATTTTATATCGCCTCCACACTTCGTCTACATTTTGATTTTACTTTGTAGTTTAAAAATACTAACCCAGGACGGTAATCAGATGACCTATACAATGAGGATTCGAAACTCTCATAATATATATTATATACTCATGATATTTAAATCACTTATCAAGATTCATTTATATTTTTGAAGTTATCTTGATATTTCTCATAAGTCAAGTCAGTCATTTTTAAAATTAATTGATTCGAAAAAATGAATAATAAATTAAAAAAACAAATTATGTTTCACATCCTGTTAATTTGCAAAATGAATCATAAATATCATTGTGAACATATTTTCATAATTATAATTTTTTTTTATCGATTATCAGAATAAATTCAAAAAGTACAGATGAATCTTAGTGGATGACCCAACATGAATAATTGAAACACTATAGAGGTATAATGTCTTACGAGATAATCGAATTTTTATTGCATGAGAATTTATTACGTTTTAATTATTTTTGTTATCCTAACTTATAATTTTATCCATCTATATCTCACTCAGCTATATCATGTCATGTCTAGTGCAAATGCATAAATAGTGTTGGCACCATTAGTGTGACCAAGGAGATACTTTGTATCTGTTTTGCAAATTGAGTGAAGAAGGCAAAATATAGTTGTACGAACTATGAGGGAAGAAGAAGGAGAAGAATAATGGTTTAAGTATAGGGACGAAATGATCAGACTATATAACTTAGTTCGTGATTCGTAAGAAGAAACTGAATTTGGAGATTAACTGGTAATTAATCAATCTTTCTACTGGCAGTCTGGCTGCTGCAAGCCCCCAACTCAATGCGGGTACACGTTTGTGAGCCCGACGGTGTGGATCAACCCGACATCCGCCTCATCGCACATCGATTGCTTTCTGTGGAGCAACGACCAGGCGGTGCTCTGCTACTCCTGCGCCGCCTGCAAAGCCGGCCTCATCGCCACCCTGAGGAAGGAGTGGGGGAGGGCGGACGTGGTGCTGCTGGTGTCGCTGTTGGCTCTGCTTGTGGCCTACACCATGACTTGCTGCGCCTTCAGGAAGGCCAAGACGCAGGAGCTACTGCAGAGGTACAAGCAAGGCTACTACACCTGATGATGAAACAGGGAGACTAGATCTTTTTTTCTCAACTTGTGACTCTATTGGTGTGTTCTTAATCTCTGTTTGGTTCTCGATCAACAGCATTCAGTATTATGATGTATTCTAAAAGCTACAACACGTCTTCAGCAAACCTCTAACAGTGAGTCTGAGTTCATATCAACCTTTGGGCTAATGATTAATAATTCAATATAAACAAAAGCCACAATGAATAGCCTTGGGTTTCAATTCAGACTGAATGATAGAAATTCCACTGTCACTAAGAATTATAGTCACTGTTTCAGCTCACAGATTTAAATTCTACGAGATACAAACTTAAATATCAGAGACTACACAAACATATTCCTTAAAGGTTGCGTAGTAAACATAATAACTGGTTACAGCAATCTGTAAAAAGCACATTTAACCATCTGATGTTTGAATTGCTCACCAACACATCCATACCTTTTTGCAACAGTAACTCACCTTTGTCGATCTGACATATAGACCATCAACGCCCTCTTTGGAAGTCGATACGGCTTCTTCCAGAGCCTCCAGCATAATCATCCCTCATTGAAGACCCAGCACTCGCTTTCATAGTTCCACCACCACCAATCTTATCAAGTGGTTTCTTGCCTCCCTTCACTTCTGTCAAGAAACGATCCAAACCGAAAGGATCACTTTCTTCCTGCCTATCGAACTCCACTGGCCTTTCTCTCTTACTACCAGAACCCCTCTCGGAAGCACCGGTGAATGCCTTGTCAGGCTTGAATCTCTCAGTTTTCAGGACCTTCTCTAGCTGCTCGTCTGCACCTCCATATGTATCTGCATCGGCGTCTTTTTTGGGTCGGTAGAGCGTAGAGAGTGTGGGCTGTGCAGTAAATAGACCCTTATCGTATATGTTATAGTGATCATCATTTGCAAACCCAGAGTCCATTCCTTTATCTTGATTAAAGAGCCTCTGGTCATACATGACCTCTCCGGTACGTCCAGCTCCGATATTAGCCATGCCAAGTGCAACCTTTTCGCTAATATCCCGATCCCTATCCCTAGTGATCTTACTCTTTTTCCCCATTGCAGCGTCCCTGCTCTCCAGCCTTCTTTCTCTCTCCCTTTCGCGCTTCCGCTCTTCACGAATCTTATCACGCTGCAGCCGTTCTTCTCGTTCTTCCCTGTTCTCCCTCCGTTGTTCTTGTGGTTCTCCAATTTCAGCATCATCCATCATAGTCTTCTCTGTAGACAAAGGAGCAGTAGGAGCTGGAGCAATTCCAGTTCTCTCGGAGCGTGCCTTTTGCGCCAATGCTCGAAGCTCCAGCTCCTTTCTTTCTTTCTCCTTCAACATCAGCTCTTTTTGAACCTTTGATCTCATAGCAACGGCCTCTCTCGCCTTCTGCTCAGCCACATACAATGCCTCAGAAAGCTTAGCAAAGTTATCATTGATTTGGACATCCTGAAGACCCCTGCCATCTGCAGCCAAACGTTTGTCCAATGGAATTGTATAACCTTTTGGGTTTTTCCAGTTCGAGATGCAAGGAGGAATCTTCCAATCCTGTTGATCCTTCACCGTGACAGGTCGTGGCGGGGAGTGCATCACTGGCACCGGAGGCGATCCTGAAGCCTTTGGCACTCTCTTGTGCTTGAATTTTGGAGGCTCAAGTGGATCAACAGGCGTCTCAACCATCCGAATAATCCTCTCCTTTGCGCCAGAATTAAATGCGGCAGACTGCTGTGACGGTTTATACTTGATGAACTTTGATTCATTGGATTGAGTAGGCACGTTCTTCGGCTGAGCCGCACTCAATCTCACATTAACAATCTTCTCCAGAGCTTCCTTAGTTCGCTGTGTGGTTTCCTCAATATCCTTTTCCTCATCGTCGGCATCATTCTCATTCTCCAAACCAACCTTTGGAACAAGATCCTTGTGCTGAGAGTAAACAATCTTTGAGGAATTCTCATTCTGCTTCACAACAGCATCAAATGCAACCTTTCCCTGCGAATCAACTGTGAGCGCGAGGATTTTGGAGCCAGGTTTCTGATCCTTCCTCCCCATGCCAAGAGGGTACTGAGCTACATGGATCTCAGGAAAGGCACCTCCATCGCCAAAATCCTCGGGCTTCCTTGGAACAAAACCCGAGCGTTTTCCATAGGGTGGTACAGGATTTGGCTTGATCGATGCAGATAGGGTGGTATCCGATGAGATGCTGTATCGTTCCTTGAACCATGGGTCATCTGAGTGGTCATAGAGAGAAGATTTGCTCAATTTTGAAGGTGGAAGAAGGTCCTTGAGAGAAGACATGATGAAGATCAATCACAAAGTCTGCTGCAATACACCAAAGTAGTACCTTTGATTAGGATCTAGGAATAATCCTAACAAAAACCATAAGAACTATCTTAACCATACAAAAAACAAGAGAAACCCTAGATTATCAAAAACACGCCGAGCATCCAGATCCATCGATTCCGCCGGACGCCAACCAATTCTAAACGATCCAAGGAGGAAACAACAACACGAAGAGCGAAAAAAAACAAGAAAAGTAATAAAATCGCACCGCGGATTCGGGAGAAGAGAGCGAGGGCGACTTCCAACGCTGTGTGACCGAGAGGGAGGAGGAACCTGGATCGGCTTTGTCCAACAGGGGCGGCGGCGCATTTACGAAATTGCCTCTCCAATTGACAAATAAATGGTTTAGGTCGTCCAGCGGCCCAACCATTATTTACGTCGGCAGCCAGACCGAAACGGCCTCCGAAAAACTCGGCTCAGCATACAAACCCGGTTCGACGCACCTCCCAGATTTCTTTCCTATTAATATATTATATTATATATATATAAACATAGGCTTTCTCCTATAACATCCTATATAAAAAAAAAATCATCATTCTCATCCTTCTTTATACTATCTTATATCATTAAAAAGGTTTTCGTAGAATTAAATTAAATCCGTCACCCAAATTTATTTATAACTTAATTTATTATTATTTTTATATTATTAAAAAAAAGTAAATTAAAAAATTAAAATGAATTATCACATAGAAAGATATTTATGTTGAGGAATCACTTTCTTCTATAACATTGTGGCAAAAGGCGAAACGCTCGCCCCAGCGCCCCCGTCAGTCCGTCTCAGGACCAACACGGAGGAGGTAAATCACGGGAGCTAGTCACTTTCTTCTATAACATTATGGCAAAAGACGAAACGCTCGCCCCCAGCGCCCCCGCCAGTTTGTCCCAGGACCAACACGGAACATTTTCTTCTAT
>JBBUKS010023305.1:0-11526 GCA_038050645.1 Hedychium gardnerianum
AAAAAGACTTGGTTAGTAATAATAAAATAAGATAAAATTTATTTAAGTATAAATGATGATATAGTAGGGGATAGAGCTCAATGATATCGAAGAATCCATATACATCTAGTGGGATAATGCTTGATTGTTGTTGTTATACAAGTGAATTGTGATAAGGTTGGTGCCTCGAAAGAAATGGGGCTACTACAAATAATGGCACATTATAAATGACACATGAGTGCATGTACCTACATATCACTGCTAGTGTGAGTGCGTATTGTTCCGCATGATTGTGCACTAATGTTACGATGAGTGAGCTACTAGGAGGTTATGTGCAAGGTTGCTCGATGAAAGGACAACTCCAGGGTCATCACAAGTAACATAAATCTTAGTGATTGATCTCGAGTGAGGTAATATTCATAGAGGAGGGTCGACATTCATCTTGTGTCTACTTGAGAGAAAGAGAGCTCAAATAGAGGGAAGGGGGGAGGCAACACAATCTATAATAATTTAAAATTAAATGTTATAACCTAAAATTGAAATTTGTAATTTAGATTTTAAATCCTAAAGGCTTGAGTACTCCTATTTTTAGTTAATTTCGAATTTTATGAGCTATGATGTTCTTTTAATTCCTAGTGAGAAAGTTATCTAATTTTCCTTCAACTTAGTATTATAAACCTCCCTCTTCTATAGTAGAACCATTGATCATCAGAAGAGAAGGATTTAAATCAACCTCCTCTCTCCTTGTCCTATAGTAGAACCATTGGTCACTAGAAGAGGAAAATTTTATTTTCAAAATTGAGGTAGTTCTTCCCCTTCTATCTTGGCGGTGCATATATTTAGGGGATTTTCATTCTTTTTCTATCATTATCTTTATTCCATTGCGATATTTTGTTGTGACTTACTGGACATTAATGATGATTGTTTTAGTTGCTAGTGTAAATTGATGGAATCTAAAGATTAAAAAAAATAGACAAATACATTGAATAGATGAGGCATGATATGTAATTTTAGTAGGCATGAAAGTAGACAAGTTTAATTGATATATTTATACAATCTCATTTCTCTGCGAGTAAATGCTAATAGATGCTTCAACCCATATTCCTTTGTGGATCCGACATAAGTTTTATAATCCACAATTACTGTTGCTCCAGTAGATATGCATGTTAGATACACATTCATTATATTACAGTGGACTTTCTATACTATATAGCTTTGAATATTATGACTTTCTCATTATTCTTAAGGTTATGTTTCATAATCTTGATTTATTCTAAATAAAATTTTAATCAAATTGAATTTGAATTAGTTAAATTGTGATCACTAGATATTTTCCTTAATAACTATTCTCTTTAATCTTAACTAGATATTTATTTTGAATTATGAACTAATTAGAGTCTAATCTTGACAATTGATCTCTATCTCTTGATAAGCTTGACTTGACATAAATCTTTATGCTTTAGTATTAATGTTAGATGACAACGACAACAACAACAACCAAGCCTTATCTCACTAGGTGGGGTCGGCTATATGGATCCTTCTATGTCATTGGGCATCCCCTACTATATCATCATCTTTACTATTAATGTTTGACAATTAAATTTAATACCTTTTATGTGGTTAGATTCAGCAGTCGTTGACTTAGCCAGATCAAACAAGAGCCTGAATCTTGATTTTAACTGTAACCATAATTGAACCATGATTCAATTTAGATTTAAGCTATTGGTTTGTCATCCAGTTCTAGCCAAAACTTAACCTAATGAGTTAATTTCATTGGGTATTATACCCTAATTACTTGGATTGACCTTCATTTAATAACATATCATTATCTTGTTTGGTTGCAAGCATAATTATAATTTTGATCACTCTTAACCTAACTTAGATATTTAAGGAAACCTTAATCGGACTTTTGGGCTAGGGATCAATTTATATGAACTTGAATTAGTATAATTTAGAGCTGCATTTTCTGTCCCACGTAAAGGTTACAATTTTCTCCTATTTGGTATCTATAGTCTACTAATTAAGGTTATGTATGAGTCCTAATAATGAACATAATATAAGACCATGTGGCCAACCAAAGATGACTTGATTAATATTGATTTAGTTATTAGATTTAATTTAATTTGGATTGATAAATTATAACTATTAGTTTTTAAGCACAAATTAGTTCATTATATCTTGTTCGTAACCTTGATTTATGTCAAGTTCATAGCATTTGCACACATGACCTAGTTATTAAAGCATATGGTTAGTTACGCATAATTCTTAAACCTAGCTAAGATATACAACTATAATAACCAATATGTATAAATATATAGGATGGTACTAGTTAAAGATGTTGATTCAATATTTAATCTAGGCTAGTAAACTCAACATAAATTAACCAATCATTGCAATTTGATTATTTAACACAATATAACTTTATGCTTTTATTTATACCTTGATCGTGACCTATGATCTTCATAATAGAATAAAAGAATATGACCACTATGGTAAATTGATCGTAATCGACTTATTCAATGCAAAATCTAATGATTAAGTCATTACTATTGATATTGTACTTCATAAATCATAAAAGCACTCTTGAACTATGATAATCTTAATTGCTACTCATGGTTGTTTTATAAGTTGATCTAGTAATTCCTTAATAGTCCTCGTTATATTGTCTTTAACCTGAACGCTTGATATTGCTCTTAGTTGACTTATAATAATGCACTCAACATAGCATGCTTGAACACTTGTTTTGTGCCACAATATTGGGAACTAGTATTAGTAGCTCATGTTGTCCAAAGGAGTGCAAGAGATTCTCCATGTGCCACTCATGCCTGGATATGCGTTTGCTTTTCGTGGATATTGAGTCTTTCGGGCTCCTGATTGAGATAGCTCTGTCATTGGATAAAACTGTATGTGATTGATATTATGTGATTCCTATAACGAGGATAATACCTCCAATTTGCAATTCCTTATGTTTTTATATTTCATATGTTACTTTTGATCTTGTTCATACCCTATATGCTTGCTTATGATTTCACTTCATACGTTATTGCACATTCTTATGTGTAATGGTGTTTTATGTTAAATTTGTCAATACATGTGTAGCACTATGTTTTCTTTCTGTAATTGCTCTCTATATTTTATTATTTGATCTCCGAAATTTTATATCTATGCTTGACCTTAGTCTGGGGAAGACCTACTTAGTGAGATTGCTATGAGAAATTTATATTCCAGTGGTGTTAGCATGAGGGAGTGAGATTTCTATGTCAAAAGAAGATTGTAGCTAGCACTCAATTTGTTGTGAAAAAGAAGTATATGGTCTTTTGATGGATTTTTTAGACAATTTTACACAACAATTCTTATTGTTACTTCATACTAGGGCGTAACACAATATCTTTTTTGATTGAAAGAAAGAAGGAAGAATTTAGGTATCTTTTCCCCACTTTTGGTTCCTTCCAAAAGTGGGGAGAAGAGGGGAGAAAGAGAGAAAAGTGTTAAAAAGGCCTATGTAACCCTGCATGTTCTTGGAAATGACAAAATCATAGTTTAAGTTGTCATTTTTCTTTAATTTATTCTTTCCTATCCTTTCAATTAGGCAAAAAAAATGGGAATCCCTCCATTTTCTCTTCCTTCCTCTCTTCCTTTATTTCCTCTCTTCCCTCCTCAAGTAGACATAACATCAAAGATTACCTATTGTTGCGAGCTTGCCATCCTCTAATATGTACATGGCAGGGATGAGGGAGGTTATGCTGGTGCAAGAGTAGACAATATAACTTGAACTGTCAAAATATATTTGGTTATATCCAATAATATCATATAGATATTGTTAGTCTTATAATAATACTTATAATATTGATATTATGGGGATATATTGCATGCTATTAATCTAGTTTTTTAATTATTATTTCCATTATTAATAAATTGAAATTCAACATCCTTTTTAAGATTAGTGAACACCATTTTGTAATCTTATATATGAAATAATTTGAAGTTTTATATATATATATATATATATTTTTCTATAATTCTAGCATTACTGATCCTATCCATCTGATGCTTTATTTTTTTGACTATTTAATACTGATTTTGACAATCATAAACTCTAATTCAGTCAATTTTTGTAGTTCTCATAAACACTCAACAAAATAATAGTAAATGTGACAGTTTCTTATCTTTGATTTTTTTTTTTTTTTGTTATGGCTGTCATATATGTAACCTGATGTTGGTTGATGGAAAAAGTTGTGCTTTCTTCACAACTAAAATCTCTTAGCTTGGACATGTTTTTGTAGATTTTACTCAACAATAAGATTCTTAGATGAACTTTGAAGTTTACATGGATTGGAAAGCAATATTTAGAGTCTACATTGAATTGTGATGGGTTAACCAAACAGACATGGAGAAATGCAAATTAAAATGGTCACAGAAATGATGTTAAAATAGTTTCATTTTATACTAGAAATGCACACAAGCAAATTGCTTGAATAGTGACACCCAATAGTGTATATTTAGTTTTCCTGCTTTGAAGGAAAAAAAGGAAATTGAGGAAAATTGCAAAATGCTCACTAATGACACAAACAGCTGTGTAAGTGGGCCTAAGAAAATGTTGATATTTTTATCATTATTATATTGCAAATAATCCAAGGTCCTGATCTTATGTTCCTAGAGTACTGCTTATTTCCAATTTTCTACTTCATTTTGTTTCAATGTTGCCGTTGATACATGTGGAAATGCCTGTATATATCTCATAAATTGCTGCTTTCCTAAACAGTTGCACTCCTTTAATGGTAGCCCATTCATGGCATAGAAATTGGCTGGAAGGTATTCTGAATAAGCAACTAAATGTTAGCATAAAGATTCTTCCTTCTCCATATTTATCTCTTCCCCTCATGAGCATCATAAAAATTGCTCGGTGAGTTTATATCCTTCTTGCTCATATTGACTGTGCCAGCTCAATACTATTGGCTTGCACTTTCTTAGTTCTTGTTTCTCATGGTGTTTAAATTTTTTTTTTTTAATAATGTTATGTGCTTGTTAACCTCTTCTAGAGAATTTGGTTGGAGAAGCACAATCCATTCACCTGCATGTATTGATCCATGTGTAGTTTGCTTAGAAAGAAGATGCACAGTCGCTGCTGAAGGTACAAGCCTCTTTCCAATTTCAGGGCATGTTTATTCATGGTGCTAGTTGATATATAGCGTGCAATTTTCATTAGCCAATATGTTTTAGCCTCTTTCAGCTTAATTATTCTGTTTCATTGTGCCTATTTTCTTAGCTATAAAATTTATTTGTTTAATGGCTTGGTTGGTGCGAGGCACTTCTGTAGGCGATAAGCTATTTAAAATGTCATGCTGAAGTTAACTTACAAAATATGCTGAAGCTTAATATTCATTGTCCCTATCTTCATGTTGCAGTTTGTAACCACGAGTTCTGCACCAGATGTGCGCTTTACTTGTGTTCCACCAACAGCACGACAACTATTATTTCAGGTCCACCAGGATCGATACCCTGCCCACTGTGCCGGCATGCCATCGTCTCGTTCACCAAGATTCCTGGGATGAGTCCAATCAGGGAGCTGCCCCGAACAAGCCTTTCCTTATCTATATGCACCACTTGCCCAACTGTTGAGGGATCTGAGTCTAACGAACCTACTCAATTCTGCAAACCTGACATCAATTGCACAGGGGTGCCGCCTTTGGGCTCTTCCTCTTTCAGATCCTTGAGCTGCCAAAGGTTCCCCTCCATGAAACTCCACTCCACACTCTGCATGGGAGTTCCTGAGACGAGCCCATGCCTGACAAGGTGCTCGAGACCAGGGTCTAGCTTGACGCGATCGGTTTCGGATGGGGATCGCAGTAGAAGATCCTGCCTTTTTGCCTTCAGCCATATTGTTGCTACAGCTGAGAGCAGTTGAATGTGTGAATAATTGGTGCCTTGCCATCCCTATTCTTTCCTCTAGAGCTGTGGTACTGCTGTACATAGAGAAGTTTCTGCTTCTGTTTTGCATTTGTTTTTATTTTTATTTTTATTTTGCATGTTGGTTTATGCCTTGTTTTTCAAAGTTCTTTTGTGTGCGTTTTTTTTTTTTTTTGTCTGTGCTAAACTGAATGTTGTGTACTGATATCTGTTCATATTGCCTCTCTACAGAAAATGCGTTGATTCAACTCCCTTCAATTGACTCAACTGGTTAGGATGGTAAAATTTAGGATAAAATTTAAATTATTTTCTAAATAAAATTTAGAATAAAAAAATTATTTTATTAAAATTTGAATTTTTATTTTTATTACATAATACATCAGTTTTTTTTATAATTTATCATATTTTTATTTATTTATTATGATTATTTTTTATTTATAATTTTTTAATATTGTTTATATTAATGATGAGAATAATATTTAATATAAATGTGAATGAAAATAATATTTAATGTTTAGGAATGAGATTTTATTTTTTAAATTTAAAAAATTATTGTTTATCAAATTTAAATTTAATGAATGTATAGGATAATTGATGTAGAGATTTTTTTTAAGTAAAATATAAAATTTAAGATAAAATTTTTATTTAAAATATATGAATGTTTTAAATTTATTTGTTAATGAATATCATCTTTAATTGACTTGAATTCTAGTCAATCAACTCAATTGACCACTTCAACAAACTTATTCATCCAATGAGTAGGTTATTTACAAAGCAGGAAGATGGTGGACTTATAGACGAATCATAAGTCATGAAGTAGGAATAAGGATTCGAAGCGTATTAGCTTCTTGGTGAATTCTTTATTTTATTTTTATTTTTATTTTTATTTTTATATTTATATTTTTTTGTTGCTAATGCTGGTATAACCTGCTAAGTTTATAAAAAAAAATAGTATTAATTTTTATTTGCAGGAACAATCACCATTGTGCCTCTGCATGCATTTCTAAGTTGTGGTCAAAGTTAAGTTCTCACAAAAAAACAGAAAAAAAAAAATCATGCAGAATTGCAATGCAAAAAAAAAGTCAAGCATAAGAATTGTAAGAAAATTATTTCTTAAATCTTCTTCCACCACATAAAGTCCAAATCATCATTTTATTGCTTAGTATGATTTTAAATATTTTCGAGCCCCGAGACGCAGTTTAGATGTCTTCTTAATTTTTCAAATATTTAAAACTTAAATTTTAATTTTAATAAATTAATAGATTTTTTTTAATAAATAATTAATTTAAAAATATTGAATTGATGAGTTATTTATTGTAAATATTTGTTAATTTTTAAATGGATCATTCATTTAAAAATAATAATAATAATTAATCAGGTCAGATAACGTTGGATCTGGAGTGATCGGTCCGATCCTACGGAAGTTTCTCACCAGCCACCAGGATAAATCGGGAAGCGTTAATGACGGCTCATCCAAATGACTAATATTCTTAGATCCGTTTTTTATTGGAGGAAAAAAAAATTATGATACACCGTAACTGAGATTCAAATAAAAATTTATGATACACCGTAATTGAGATTCAAATCTTAGATCTCTTAATTATCTATTAGAGAATCTAACCTTCCTATCATTATTCCGGTGAGGATCATTCATTTTAACGATAGCTGATGCCAAAGAGAGATGCATCCAATTCGAAATCATCATAAATTGTCTAAGTTGTTCAGATGTGACTATTCACAAATGATTAACCCTCATCCGCTCATTAACTCCATGAGTAGAGAGCAAGCAAAACTCGTCGCGTTCATGTCGTAACGTCTGATTTGTGAGTCTCATCTGCTCTTACGACGACTCATTGCCATCTGTTCGTCGGAATTTATTTCTCATTGCCACCAAATTATCTGTTCGTCGGAATTTATTTCTCTGTACGTAGACTTATTTATATTAACGATTAAATCTGTTATATACATATTATTATATGTGAAATTATGAAATTGAATATTAAAATAAAATTCAAACATATAAATAAAAAATAAAAATTATAAAGATGAGATTATTAAGATAAATATACAAATATATTAAAAAAATAAATTAAATAAAAAAATAAAAATATTAGAAAGAAAATAGAAATTATACGAAAGAAAACTTCGAAAGATTTATTTAAAATGATATAAATATACATGTAGACGATAAATGCTTTGATGATATAAAATTATGACAAATGTATATATTAAATGATGAATAAAAAAATCAAAAAGACTTGATTAGTAATAATAAAATAGGATAAAGTTTATTTAAATATAAATGAGATAGAAATTCATATAGGCGGGTAAATTAGAAAGCGCTCGCAGTAAGTGACCCATCAATCCAACATTCTTAGGTCAACCGTCCATTAAGAAAAATTCATCCGTTAATTTGCCGAAGTTGGGACTCCTTAAATATCTGAGAAACTAAGAAGGTGTTCTGTCGCTGTACCATTGTCCCGAGCAAATTAAGTGATATATATTTGGCATAAGATAAAATTTATCACCATGACTCTTCTCGTATAATTAGGAGAGAGTAAATCAGGAAATCAAAATGGGTCATCATATGAGTGGGTATATTCATAATTTTTGTTGAGATTCGATCTTTACTTGAATTCGATAATTTTTTTATATGGTGACCAACTTAGCTATGCCCTGGGCTACGACTATCTCACACTATTAGAAGGAAATAAATCAAAAAAACTGAAATAAATCATCATATTGGAGGATATTTTTATCGACTTCGTTAGAAATTGATTTTTACTCCATTTTATAAATTTATCTCAAGATAATCAACTTAACTATGCTACGAATCTGGTTCTTAGAGGTCTATTGCTTAATTTTTGTTATTTCTGATGGAAGAATGATAATAAAAATGAACATAAAGTTTATATAAAAGATTCGGTCGCCCAAGGAGAAGGTTGAATGATAGAAATACAATCTAGTGTTTTTTACGCATGAACATCAAGAAATCTCCAAAAGATTCGTGACAGGGTCGTATATAATTGAAGTATAGTGATTTAAACGAAGAATGATTGTGAAAAATCTAATTTGAATTTAGAGTTATCGTCATTTGAACTGTTGCTAGAACAATTTGAAGATCAAGAAATAAAATATTTTCTTGTAGGTGTAGGTTGATCTTCCAAAGGGAACAAAGTGACAGTAGCCATGATCTTCTTTCAATTCCTGCAGATGTCGAGACTTCTTCTCATCACATCGGAAAGAAGATAACGGTTGTTGTCGCTTTGTTCGACTTTGGAAGATCAATCTATAGGAAAAGATTTTATTTCTTGATCTTTAAATTGTTATAGCACTGTAGATTTCGAATAGCAATAATTCAAATAGCGATATAGTTAGATTATTAATTCATATTTTTATTTGAATTTTATTTTTTATAAATAAAAATGGTAGTATAAAATTAGGAAATTTATTAAAATACAACCTTTATAATGAATAATTACTAAAACACACGTTTCTATAATCTTCTGTTATCAATATGCATTATTTTCATAGAGAGAATAACTCTGATGATTATAAGGCACGTGTTATTTTACAAAACAACTAATTAAAGAACTTGTGGACAGAATTTTTATTAAAAATTTTTTTTAGATAATTCAACTTAGGATATTTTGAGGCTCATAATGGTTAAAAAAAATTCTGTTTTGGAGGTGCAAATTGATTTTAAAATTCAACTAAATGTTAATAATGGTTATTAACATTTAGATGCTAATGACCATCAAAATTCCAACATATTTTACACCTATTATATATATATATATGAAGAATAATTCGACCACAATCTAATTTTGTGCTTTTTTTGGGTCAAATTTTATAAGTGCAAGTCAATTTGCAAATCATCATGCACATTCAAAATTAAAATAATTAAATTATGAGTTTCTCAGTACCGTAGTTAAAATATTAATATTTTTTTTATTGATGCAGGACGCATCATAATTAAATTTATATTTTAATAATATTAAAAGTTTAAAATTAAATTTTATTATTATTTAATGAATTTAATTCTGAGAATTTAATAAGTTTGGAGGACTCTATACTAGATAAGAGAAGTTTCGGTAGATCGTAAAACTAGGTAGGAAGTCCAGATAGATCAAAATGACCTGACATTTGACAGGAGAATTCGATAGGTCTGGAGGACCTGATATCGAGTCAAGTGAAAGATCTGAAAGGCTGATCTGATGCTGAGCAAAGTCCAAATAAATTTGGAGGACCCGATGTTTGACAGGTGAGTTGAGATAAGAAAACTGGAATTAGTGTAGTGATGTCGTGTCCCAGTGGGACAAACCTTAGGTGTTAATCCAACTGAAGAAACCAACGGAGATTTTTAAGTTGAGATCAAGACAGGCCGAATTGTCTTACTCATGCATTACTTTATTTGACTACCTCTTTTTTGCAGGATTCCTACTATATAGTCCGTGCTAACTTTGTTCTGCAGGTAAACAAAGTTCTGAGATTATTTTGTTCGGTTGACTGAACATAGGGATCAGTCGACCGAACAAGTCAATATGGCACAACATCGAAGAGAATTTGCAAAGTTGGAAATTCAGTGGGATCGGTCGAATCATACATGGTATCAGTCGGCCGATAAAGTCTACGTAGAAAGATCAGACTCAGTTCGACAGAAATAGAATTCACTGGAATCAGTCGACTGATCAGGTGATCAATCGACCGATCAAATATGACAATAAACAGTTATCAAATCGAATCACGTAGGAAAAGCATCTTTGGGATCAGTCGACTGATAAGCATGATCAGTCGACCGATCAGACATGATTTCCGAGATAGAACGGATCATATCAGAGCAAAAAAGAAAGGGCGCAGATTCAGTCGACTGATAGGAGGATCAGTCGACCGAAAAGATCAGTCGAATGATCGATTTTTCAGTCGACGAAACATAGCCTATAAAAAAAGCCCTCGGTATCTGAGTCGAATACACTTGATTTTGTGCCTCATCTTGCTACTGCTACTCCTGCTGGTCGTGCGTGTCTTGATCCTACAACGCCGGAAAGCATACCGACAAACATGCTTCATCTACAATCCTTATTGTCGGTATACTACTTTGTTTATTACTGCATACATTAAGGAGATAGAAGTGTGTTGCTATTCTCTTCATTTTCTGTATGAGTTTCCTTCTTCTCCAAAAGCTTTCGGAGAGAAGAGTTTTTAGTGGATTAACCCAACGATACGATCCGAAAGGTCGTGGTTTCTTGGAGTAGGAGTCGGCTGGGCTCCAAACCAAGTAAAATCGAACGGGTAATTTTCTTTTTTATTATTCCGTTGCTAACACTCTAATTCGATTTTACGATTACGATAAAAAAAAGATTTTCGGACGAGATTCACACCCCCATCTCTTTCGTCTTTCATGATCCAACAATTGGTATCAGAGCAAGATTGCTCTGAAAAGACTTAACAGTCTTTCTAAACATTTCTTTTTAATCTTCTTTATTCTTTGTAAAAGTTTTAGTTTCTTTTTTACAACATTAAAACTTTTATTCCATACTACTAATCTCAAGACAAAATCTTGGATACTCTGTGTTAATATTTTCTTGCAAGAAATATGTCTCAAAATGAGGTTTTTAGCACTGTTCGACCTCCTCTCTT
>JBBUKS010023316.1:0-11526 GCA_038050645.1 Hedychium gardnerianum
TGTCGCCCACGATCGCACATTTAAGGGTGTGCAGGGTATCAAAACTATATATATATATATATATATATATATATATAAAGAGAAAGTTAGTGATTATTTTTAATGTGATCTTAGAAGTACATTAATATTTTTAATATTTGTTATAATGATTTAGGAACCATCCCTTAATATTAATTGACATTTAATTAAATTTTAATCCAAAATTAATTATTATAAATTGGAAGGAAGGAAAGTGGATCTAGAGATATTTTAAGGGAAAGATATTAGGTCAAAAGTAAATATTTAACTAAAATAAAATTTATTTATTTATCGAATTCTGAGATGATCAATTATTAATTAAATTTTATAAAAAAATTATCGATCATTAAAATAAATTAAAATAAATTAAAATAACATTCACATTTTATTCATATTAAATAACATGAATATTTTTTAATCTATATAAAATTTGAATTTGTCACTATACATATTTTTTTTAAAGAATTTAGTGTGTATTATACGTTACGTTTTTTTTTTGTCAAAAAAAATTCATTTTAACTAGGCCGTTCATGATATTTCATCCATCCACAACTTCATCTTGGGTAAAATCTTCAAATTTTATCTCTGTTCTATCTAAGAAACCACAAATTTACAGTAATATACGGCAAAAAAAAAGTTACGAGATAAAAGATTACTTTGTAAAATAATTGTCCAAATTTTATATAATTAATATATTTTCTAGGGAAAATAATTAATCTATTGTGCAATTTTACAACAAATATATTTAATTTTTTATTTTCTATAACTTATTTATCGATTCCTCTCAAACAGTTAAATTTAAAGATTTAAAAAGAAATTTTTTCCTAAACCAAACGCGTACATACAGAGGTAAGCAAAAATATCAGTTAAATCAAATTAATCGTTAGAATCAGTTGAGTTAATTTAAAAGTTTATTTTTTTAAAAAAAAATACTGATTAATTTGATTTAATTGGTTTAATTATGATTTTAAAATTTTAATTTGATTAAATCAAATATATTAATCAGCTGATAAATACATAATAATTAACTGATATATTTAAATCGGAATTTAAAATTCTTAATTCATGACTTACACTTATTATTCACGTCTGTTCGATTGATAATTAACTGTCTATAGTTGATCGATGAATATGACTATCTTAAAATTTACCTATTTTAATTTTTTATCAAAATAATCTATTTGTGAACGGTTACATTTGCTCGATTTTCATAAGGAAATTCGATTAGTTTGCTCATACACATACTTTCACGACAAATATCCTAAATAACTAATTTTCCTCCAATTTTTAAAATACATTTAAAAAAATTAATATATATAAAAATTTGAATTTATCATATTATACATAATATTTTAAAAGAATTTTCACTGTTGTAATAATTTTTTTTTGCTTAAAAATATTTTAAAATATATTATTTAACCAGGTCGCTAATAATATTCCATCCCTCCACAACTTAATCTGTCAGTTGAAAAAATCTACAAATTTTAAATATTTCCAAATTTTATCTTTCTGTTATAATTTTTATATATCTAAGAAACTATAAATTTACTTTAATATATGGCAAAAAATAGTTATAATTGAGATTTGAGACAAATTCATAAGAGAATTGTCCCAACTTTAAATAATTTCATCAGAAAAAAAAAAAATCTGTTCTGCGGGTTTTTTGCCGAGTCTTACGAGGAATTAGCAATTGGATCTTCCTGCCTCCTGCAGATATATATATACGTATGTATAAACTTCATGGCGATCTAGGCTAATCCCAATCTCCATCTCCTTCCTCTCCTTCTCGTTCTTCTTCCCTCTCCAGGTTTTTTGGATCTGCAGTTGCACTCAAGATGGACGCCGGAATCGTGAGCTTGAAGGCCAACGATGCATGGCTCAGCCATGCCAGAAGATCAGCTCTCTGCGCTTCTTCAACAAGGAAACAGCAGCTCCGGAGCCAAAAACTGGCCTTCAGAAAGAACAACAACACTCTCCGCTGCAAGATCGCCGGCTTCGAGTCTTCTGTAACATCCTCTCCTCCTGCAGAAATCGACCACCAAATTCAAAGAATTCCCGAGGCAAGTTTTAATTGCAGGTTCTTCTTCTTCATCCATTCACTAGATCACCAACCAAAACCAAAACCCTGTTTTTGCAGGTTCCTCTCTCGCCCAACGTACTGCCTGAACCCAAGAACGTCGCAGCCTTCATCCTGGGCGGAGGCACCGGCGCCCATCTTTTTCCTCTCACCAAAACCAGAGCCGTGCCTGCTGTTCCTATCGCCGGAGGCTACAAGATCGTTGACGTCCCAATGAGCAACTGCATCAACAGCGGCATCAACAAAATATACATCTTGACGCAGTTCAATTCGACTTCACTGAATCGCCACATCTCTCGAACCTTCGGCGATGTCGCGAACTTCGGCGGTGGATTCGCAGAGGTAACTGAGGAAGAAATTGGGTCATCTTGTTCGTGGATTGCCTTGTCTGATTCCTTTTGATACTCAGGTGTTGGCGGCTACACAATCGCCCGGCGAAACCGGTATGAATTGGTTCCAGGGCACAGCTGATGCTATTAGGCAATTTGCTTGGGTGTTTGATGTGAGTTCTCTCTAGCTTTAGATCTTCTTCCTCCTTTTCCTGTCGTTTTAAGTTTAAATTTTGTTGTTCCTGTACTTTAGGACAGGAAGAACCAACACATTGAGCATGTACTAATTTTGTCCGGCGACCAATTGTACCGCATGAACTACATGGAATTGATCGAGGTACGCGATCGATCAGGGTATTCGATATCCTTTTGTTTGATTTTGATCGCTTGAATCTGCATACTGAAAGTGATGCAATGCAATTTGCAGAAACATGTTCAAACTGGTGCTGATATAACTATTTCTTGCATTCCTGTTGATGCAAGGTATGCAAACGTCTAGTATCGAAATTGTATCGACTTACTTAGTATTGGTAATTGACTTGTTGATCTTCCTTGTAGCCGGGCATCTGACTATGGATTAGTGAGAGTTGATAAGAATGGCCGGATTACCGAATTTCAAGAGAAACCGAGAGGTGGTGATTTGGAAGCCATGGTGAGTGATTTTTCCTAATAACCGATAAGATTCTCGATGATTCGAGCATTGAAGTAACAAGAACAATTGCATTGCAGAAGGATGATGGCTCCTTTCAAAGATTGTCTCATCAAGATACAAAGAAGTACCCCTTTATCGCATCGATGGGGATTTATGTCTTCAACCGAAAGGCTCTTCAACGACAATTCATGTATCTCTTAACTCTTGTGCAAGCTCATTTTCAGTTAGTCTTGTTGTGTTTCAAGAAATGTTTTCTGATTCTCTTCGCGATGATCATCGGTGACTTCAGGATCAGAGATGGGAGAGCTAATGACTTTGGACAGCACATCCTCCCTTTCGCCGTGAACTACTTCAATGTTCAGGTTTGAGACTACTTTCGAATAAACTCAAGATTTCTGTTCACTGACTCACATATTGTATCGTTCAGGCATACATGTTTCAGGACTATTGGGAGGACATTGGAACATTGAAAGCATTCTACGAGGCGAATTTGGCACTCACAGAACAGGTTGAAATTAGTGTGTATGCATAAGAAATTAACAATTCGATTCGATTCGAGATCCTTACAACGGTATTATTTCGTTATCTATCGATTTTGTAGCCTCCGAAGTTTCAATTCTACGATCAACGAACACCTATGTACACATCTCCTAGGTACCTACCACCAACTAAAATCGACAAAAGCAAGGTAAGTGTCACAAAACTGTAGACTACAATACAATCTTGAGGCATTTTAGTCATGTTCAACAAAATGCAGATGCGCAATTCGATCATTTCTCACGGATGCTTCTTGTACAAGTGTGCCATCGAACGATCGATTATCGGAGTACGATCACGTGTCAGTGCTGGAGCTGAAATACAGGTTAGCAAAACTGGCTTCAAACTCAAAATTGATAGCTGAATTCTCGATAGAGACTAGTTAACATGTAGTGTCTTTGTTGCATCTTTTCAGAACACTTTGATGTTTGGCGCGAATACTTACGAGACCGAAGAACAAATTGCTTCACTTTTGGAAAAGGGTATGGTTCCTATTGGAGTGGGGCAAAACACAAAAATCAGGTATGATCTGAAATTCTGTTTGCAGATTACTTAGATCGATTCGAGATTTACTTTTGTTAAACATAAAATTTGTTTTGCAGGAACTGTATCATCGACACAAATGCTAGGATAGGCCAGAATGTGGTCATTGCTAACAAAGATGTATGTGTATATATACGCATGTTTTGTATCTAAGTCTTTGAGACTAAAGCTTAATTATTGATGCTAAATGTCGTGTCACAGGGCGTCGAAGAGGCTGATCGATCGAGCGAAGGCTTCTACATAAGATCTGGAATCACAATCATTTTGAGAAATGCTACTATCAAAGATGGAACTGTGATTTAGAATGACAATTGATCATGGTGTTTTTTTTTTTTTTTTTGCTTCTAATAGTTTATAGTAATCTTGGAAATAAGCAGTTAATTCTTGCTGTAAATGATGGTTGTCTTGCTGAAAGCAAGCTCCATTAACCAATTGCTCACTCCAAAGACAGTTAACTACTGATGAATTTTATGAAATTTTCTTTTACAACAAATGCTTTTGCTAATGGCTTCCACTGAATAAGTTTGCCCTAATCTTGATGGATCCTCTTCCATCCTTTTGTAGAAAAGGACAAGAAACACTTTCAGCCTTTTCCTTTGGAAACTGTCTTTACTGTTAAATTTCCATCATGAGATTGCCATGGGCGTGTTCTAGCTCGTTATCACCCTGATCTTCGCTCTTAGGTGGCTCCTTTCCCTCAACCATACCTGGACTAGGATGTCTTGGGAAACAAGAGAGTTCAGTAATATCTCGTAAGGTTATTGTCAATTGAGCTTAAATTTCTTCACGGTGTGTGCAATAGTAAAACACTCAAAAGTCCGTGAGGCAATGATGATTAAATATTTAAGGATGGAATTTTAATTTTTTTTTAATGAGATGATAATTTTAAGTATGATGATTCAGTAGTCGGTGAAAAATTTATGTAGGACTAAATTAATTATCTTTAAAATTAATTGATTCAAAAAATTAAATATTTGAATTATAAAAAAAAATATTCAAAAAGATCAATTATTTTCGTAATTAATTAATTCGAAGAGTTGAATATTTAAATTATAAAAAAATACTTGATTAATATAAAAGTCAATATACATAAGTTATGATCTACCTCTCATGTTGTGGATCAAAGGAATGCTAAATATTCTACCACGAATAAGATATTAAGTTTTAAAATAAATTAAATTGTTAAAATAATTTTTTAAATTTGACTTATTTAATTTTTTTTCATGAGCTTTAAGTTTGATATTTTTTAGATATTATTGAACTCTCTGTTTAAAATTTATATATATATATTTTTTTAAATTATTTGATTGACTAATGAGTTTGACGTTATAAGTTATTTATTCGTTTTGAGAGCTTATTATCTGTTCATAAATTTGATGAGAATTTTGTTTAAAAAATGATATTATTCATGAATATTACAAATAGTTCACAAATTTTGTGATAAATCATTTAATTGTAAAACATAAATAAACTATTATCAAATCATATACTAAATGTCTCATAGTGCCACATCTATATATTCATCTAGTGTAGAGTGTAGGATGACTAGGATCCTTGATACCTCATGGCGTAATTAAATTGATACTTGGATAATAGATTTGTATCATGTATGTGAGCAAGGTTCGAATCTTCAGAATTTATTTTCTTAGAAAATAAATTTGTCTCACTAGAAAATCGTTCAATATAATTTAATTCTCAAAGAGAAACGTCTGAGATGAATTTTATCATTTTTATTAAAAAATAATAATAAATTCAATTAGATCTGAGATAATTAATCCGACTCTATAAAATTTTTTAATTAATTATCAAGATACCATTATCACTCCTGTTGCACATAACGTAAAATCCTTGATAGTTATTACTTGGTCTGTCTCATAGAGAAAGCGAGCAATGAAAGGTATCGTGGTGGTGACCGGAGCTTCCGGCTACATCGGCTCATGGCTTGTTATGAAGCTTCTCCGGCAGGGCTACGCCGTGAGAGCCACCGTCAGAGACCCCTGTCACTTTGCATCTAGCTACCAAGATAGACATCCAAGCTCACTCTCACTGTTTTATTCAACGCATGCAACAAACGAGAAGAAGATCAAGCCGCTGTTGGTTCTCCAGGGATCACGTGAGCCACTGACGATATGGAAAGCGGACCTGGAGGAGGAAGGCAGCTTCGGCGAGGCGGTGAAGGGATGCGAGGGAGTCTTTCACGTGGCAACTCCCATGGACTTTGACTCCAAAGATCCGGAGGCGCGCATTTATACATCGGAATTACAGTTACTGAAATGTGAGATTCAGCTGACGAATCGATCGATCCATGGCAGAACGAGGTCATCAAGCCTGCGGTGAGCGGGATGCTGCGCATCATGAGGTCGTGCAAGAAAGCAGGCACGGTGAGGCGGGTGGTGTTCACGTCGTCGGCCGGCGCCGTCAATGTCCAGGAACTGAAGCCGGCGGAGTACGACGAGAGCTCGTGGAGCGACCTGGAGTTCTGCCGCCGGACCAAGATGACCGGATGGGTACATGTATATATATGTGTGTGTGTGCGTGTGCCTTTGATCTTCATGTTGTCGAACCACTGCAGATGTACTTCGTGTCCAAAACCCTCGCCGAGAAAGCTGCGGCGGAGTTCGCAGAGAAGCACGGCGTCCACTTCATCAGCATCGCCACCACGCTCGTCGTCGGACCTTTCGCGACCACCTCGCTGCCGCCCAGTATGATCACCGCCCTCGCGCTAATCACAGGCATATGTTTCCGAATTCAAATTAAGTTCTCCCCAAATTTCCCTTTTCAATGGCGATCGATCATGCGTCTGCAGGCAATGAAGATCACTATTCGATTCTAAAGTAAGTGCAGTTCGTCCACCTGGACGATCTCTGCGACGCCCTCGTCTTCCTGTATGAGCACCCCGGCGCGGAAGGGAGGTTCATTTGCTCCTCGCACGACCTCACGATCTACGAGCTGGCGAAGATGTTCAGGGAGAGATTCCCTCAGTACAACATCACCCAAAAGTACGATCTTGGATCAAAAGAAAGAAAGAAACAAAAAAAAACACAGATAAAATGAACTCAGAGAGATGATCGATGTCGACCATTTTGTAGGTTTGAAGGGATCGATGAGAAGATTGGGAAGGTGCATTTTTCGTCAAAGAAGTTGCTGGATCTTGGCTACAAGTTCAAGAACTGCAATTCGAGTGTGCCTGGCGAAGCAGCTCCTGCCGTTGCAAACTGTGGAGCAGAGCAGTGTGGTTCTGAAGAAGAGGACGACTGAGGAAATGAGTTGAATGGATACATTGTTCTTGCTTTAATGGACAACGAAATTCGTATAATAAATAAATTGAGCTGTCATTATATTTGATATTTTTAATTAATATAAAATAATAATAATAATGAGTTTAATTTATAAAATAATTTGTTTAAGATTGTAACGGCCGTTATAAAATCGTAACGGATGTTATGTCAGGGCAACGATCGCTCGGACGCTGTGACGCCACATGCGTTTCTCTCCTGACCCGCAGTCGCTTGCCGCCGCCGTCGAGGTCGCCATCGCCACTCGCTCCGCCCTCCTCGGACGCGCCGCCCATGCCGTCGCCGTCAAGAACCTGTCCCCTGGACCGCTCCCCGCTTTCCTCTCCAGCCACTTCGTCAACATGTACTCCAAGCTCGACCTCCCTTCCGCCGCTGCAGCCGTGCTCTCCCTCGACCCTGACCCCTCCGTCGTCACGTGGACCGCTCTCATCTCAGGTGCCTCCCAGAACGGCCGTCCCCTCTTCGCCCTGGCCCACTTCGCCGCCATGCTCCGCTCCTCCGTCCGCCCCAACGACTTCACCTTTCCTTCCGCCTTCAAGGCCGCCGCCTCTGCCCGGATGCCCCTCGCTGGACGTCAGATTCACACCACGGCCTTCAAGTGCGGCTTCCTTGCCGACGCCTTCGTGGCCTGCGGCGCCCTCGATATGTACTACAAAACTGGTCTCTCTGTCGAAGCGCGACGCCTGTTCGGAGAAATGTCTCAGAGAAGTGTAGTAGCTTGGAACGCGGTGATGACCAATGCAGTGCAAGATGGACGGCCAGTCGAGGCAATCGACGCCTTCGTCAAGCTTCGCTTGGATGGAGGAGTCCCAAACACCATCTCTCTTTGTGCCTTCTTAAACGCTTGTGCTGGTGTTTCTTACTCGTCTCTTGGAGCCCAGCTCCATGCCTTCGTGATCCAATCGGGTTTCCTTGATGATGTTTCTGTCGGCAACGGACTCATTGATTTCTATGGCAAATGCCACATGGTTTTCGAGGCACAGAAATTGTTTGATGAAATGCGCATTAGGAATGATGTCTCATGGTGCTCCCTAATAGTTGTATATGCACAGAATTATGCTGAAGAAGAGGCTTTTAGAGTGTATTTGGGTGCAAGGAGAGAAGGAATTCTGCCCACCGACTTCATTGTCTCTAGTGTCCTCACCACTTGTGCTGGCCTTTCAGGGCTCGACCTTGGTCGCTCATTGCATGCTGTTGCTGTCTGTTCTTGTATCGCCAGTAACATATTTGTCGGGAGTGCTCTTGTTGACATGTATGGTAAATGTGGGAGCATCAAGGAGGCAGAACAGGCATTTGAGGAATTGCAACAGCCGAATCTCATCTCATGGAATGCTCTGATAGGAGGGCATGCTCAGCTTGGTGATGCACATATGGCTCTCTCTGTGTTTGATGACATGATAAGATGTGGTCAGGTAGCACCCAACTACATCACATTAGTGAACGTGCTCAGTGCTTGTGGCAGGGGAGGATTCACGAAGGAAGGATTATACTTGTTTGAGACGATGAAAGAAAGGTTTGGGATTGAACCAAGAACAGAGCACTATGCATGTGTGGTGGATTTGCTTGGACGTGCAGGGATGGAAGAGCGTGCTTATGAGTTTATCAAAACAATGCCAGTTACGCCATCAATCCCCATGTGGGGAGCGCTCCTTGGTTCTTGCAAAATTCACGGGAAGACTGAGTTGGGAAAGATCGCTGCACAGAAGCTGTTTGAGATTGACCCCCAAGACTCTGGGAATCACGTGCTGCTCTCCAACATGTTTGCTTCAGCTGGAAGGTAGGTTTGATGGTTTACATATAGTGCAAATTTCATACTATTATATCAGACACTACAAATTAGTTTATAATTCTCGTACGGAATAGATATGCTTTGTTAATGGAAGATTTGTCTTATTTGGGAGCTTTCTTCATGCCGCGGTTGAAAGTTCATTATGTTTGTCAGTACTGATTCCAACAAATAGGCTAAAGATGTGTAGGGTACTGAGTTTCTTGGTTTTTTTTTATGAAAGTCAAGGAGGATATGTGCATGAATAAAATGCTATAAGTTCACTTGCATAACTAAAGAAAATAGATCTTGATGAGGAAGTGTGTTTACATGTTGAAATCTTGAAACTTTATTGTAGTTTTGATAGTCGGTTTAAACTATAATCTTGATAAGCAAGTGTATATATATCTCTACCAATAAATCCCTATTTTGAAATCTTAAAATCTGATTGTAGTTTTTGTAGTCGGTCAAAGCACTTAGTCATTGACATCCCTGAGAAAGTAAAATATTGGTTGTTCTTTTCATTTAACTACTAGTGTGTAGTATCTGACATTGAGCATATGAGAAAAAGTTAAAGAAAGTAAATCCAGTTATTTGGTGAACCAAATTGGGATTAGAACAATCTGCAATTCACTTATTTGGTGCTTGGTTCGGATGTTCGAAATCTCCTGTACTAACTGTGTCAATATCACAAAACATACCTTTTTGATTTATGAAAATCCCCTTAAGGTGCATTTGTATTTAATTTCACCAAACTCTTACTCCCTATGGTTCTGTATCATGTTTACAGATGGACAGAAGCAACAGAAGTGCGGAAGGAAATGAAAGATGTCGGTATCAAGAAAGATCCAGGATGCAGTTGGATCACATGGAAGAATTCGGTGCATGTTTTTCAAGCAAAGGACACGACCCATGAGATGAACAATGAAATCCAAGCGACGTTGCGCAAACTAACAAAGGAGATGCAAGCAGCTGGATACACACCTGATACGCAATATGCCCTTTATGATTTAGAAGAAGAAGAAAAGGAAACTGAGGTGCTCCAACACAGCGAGAAGCTTGCTCTCGCCTTTGGGCTCATCTCCATTCCCCCCAGCCTCCCGATAAGAATCACCAAAAACCTCCGAGTATGCGGGGACTGCCACCAGTATATTAAGTTCATCTCAGGCTTTGTTGATCGAGAGATTGTTGTGAGGGACAACAACAGGTTCCATTATTTTAAAGATCATCAGTGCTCTTGCAGGGATTATTGGTGAAAGTTATATATCTAAACAACACAATCAGAGCCAGCAAAAACAATCTGGCAAAGAGAATTGAAGATCCTGCTTCTCGTCATCAGTCCACATGACTTGCAATTGTCATTGCAGCAAGGAACATCATTTCGACGAACTTGCATTCAGTGAGTTACCAGATCAACACACATCATACTGAGCCAGAATCTTCATTCCATTATATTCTTCTTCTTTTTTCTCCTTATTTTTAAGTTATGATGTATGTCTAGGCTACCATTGTTTCGAAAACACTGAGACAGAACAATTCCTATCAAAAGAATCATACGGGACATTCATTAGAAGTCTAATTTATTCTTTCTTTGGTCCATCTTCCAAGTTAACAAGGTATAAGAGACATTTGTTAATGGAAGCTCAAAGTAAATTCTCCCTTAAACTCTATTCACTCCCAACATGTCAACAATTGTCAACATTAGTCAGTCTCTGGCTCACTCCGCAAGTCCTTGTCAATTTTTTCCCACAACTTCTTGGCACTATCGATTAAGTCCTTTATTTCTTTATCCGTCTCCAGGATGATGGTTTGTTCCAACATTTTATCCGCAGCCAACATCACATGAACAACAGCCTGCAAGAAGATTAATATCAAAAAATATATTAGAGTCGGATATCAAAAGGAGAAGGGTCGAATTAGGTTGATCTGAAAGTTTGAGAGTTTGATCGGAGATAAGATTCAGCTAGGATGATATATAATTTTGATGAATTTAAAAGTTTAGGATCAGTTTTAAGAAAGATGGAACAAAAATATTCCTTAAAAACGTTAGAAACTGACCTGGAGAAGATAAATTCTGATGTCATTGTCCTTCATCGACTGCGAGACTTCTTTTGCCTTCAGATACTCGTGCTGCATTGGATTCAGGTTGTTACAAAACAATTTTAATCAATTTTTTTTAAAAAAAATAATATAAAATTATTTTATACTTAATATTTTTTGATCAAATTATTTTAAAAATAATTTACTTTAAAATATTATAACAGTTACAACATAATTGCTATAATAAAGGTCTTTTAAGATCAAAAATA
>JBBUKS010023353.1:0-11522 GCA_038050645.1 Hedychium gardnerianum
GCGAATTCCCTTCTTCCTACGCTTTCTCTGCAACCTCTATTCAAAAGTCGCACCCGGAGATTTTCTCCCCTGCGCCAACCGACCACCAGGGTAAATCGGGAAGCGCTAATGGAGGCACATCCAAATGGCCAGCATTCTTAAGCCCGCTTCTCACTAGAGAAAAAATTCCCTGCAGTATGCCGCAGCTAAGATTCGAACTTTAGATCCCTTGGTTATCCATTGGAGGGCCTAACCATTGAACTATTGCCCCGGGGGCTTGCATTAGGTTACTAGTTAGCATCAAATAAAGGCAAATGTTATTTATGAATCCATCAAACTTTTATGTTAATGTTAGTTTATTCCCCAAAAATAATGGGTTGAAAGTTTTTGTTAGTGCAATCTGTAGGATCGAAAAGAGCACTAGAGGGGGTGAATAACACGTATCACTTTTTCACTTTTTTGTAGAAACTTGAGTACGCAGTGGAATAAAAAGAAATGAGAAGAAGAACAAGGCAAAACAAAAGGTGACACGTTTGTTTTTATTTGGTTCACCGCCCGGCGACGGCTAGTCCAAGGCCCATACCCAAATGAGTGCTTTCGATGGACAATCCACTATCAGTTCAAAAAATATAAGAATATTGAATGACAGTACAATTAACTAAATTTAAAGTATTCCAACGACTTTGAAGTGTAGAACTAGAGCGTAGTCATTAGAGCAGAGTTTCGGTGTCGTAACAGCTTATCGGAATAACGCGGGAATCGTTTTAGCATAAAGAATGGATGAAATCAAGCTGCTGATCGAATAGTTTTTTTTATAAGTTTATCCAGGCGCCTCTATTCCCTTTGAGGCACCTCTATCCGAAGTAATTCGATCCAGATTTGAGTCTGTTGCACCTTATACTCTTCTAGGCACCTCAATCCCTTTGAGGCGCCTCAAGTGATGATGTGGCTCAATCTGATCACAGCGTGACTCTGACGAGTCTATCCCAACCCAAGTACCTCAATCCATTTGAGGCGCCTGGTTACTGACGTGCGCTAACCAACCAGAAACTGCTACCTCATCCTGCTTCGCGTTGAGGTCATTGAGGCACTTCAATCCCTTTGAGGCGACTGGATCCTTCCATGCGCCTGGTTCAGTAATTTCCAAGCTTCAACTTCTGCATCATAGTGTTAGCACAAACAAAATATATAATATAATAAATAATGTTTGACAGTCTCGGGACTGTCCGATTCTGACTTTTGGATTTTTCGTAAAACCTTAGGTCGAACCAACGCCTGTTGTTCCCTCAACGGGGAACGCGACCTCACCTACTCCTCTCAGGAGAGTTTACATGTTGCCAAACATTTGGACCTCCAAACTATTTGGACTTTCGCTCAGCATCCGATCTTGACCTCCAGGACTTTCTACTAGACATCCGGTCCTCGACCTGCCTAGACTCCTTCCTGGTGTCCTCGACCCCCAGGACTTTTCGTCTAGTGTCCTCAACCCCTAGGACTTCTGTCTGGTGTCCTTAATCTGTCAAGACTTCTTTCCAGTCCCCCGGACCAGGACTTCTTTGTCCAATCTCCCTGATCAGGACTTCTTGCCCAATCCACTTGACCAGGACTTCGTTGTCTAGCCTCAACTAGGATTTTCACCTTGCCTAAGTTCCCTTAGAACTTTCTGCTTGAGATTCTTGCACACTCAATCAGACTTATTAGATAACAACAAACCTTAACTTTGAACATTTGTCATCTATTAAAACATAGGTTCGATTAGTTGGTACTTCCAGCACCAACAATCTCTCCCTTTTTGATTTATGGCAACCTAGTTCAAAGTTAAGTAAAATTATTTTGCAAATAAATATTTTAATGCATAAACAACTTTAAGTAAAGAGACAACCAAAGAAAAGATTTATAAATAAAAATAAAGTACGTTACTCCCCCTTAATTATTACTCTCCCCCTAAAGCTAAGGTCTTTAGGTTTATTGTTTTTTAAAAAAAGAATTTCTCTTCCCTCCTTAACTTTTAACTCATCTTTTTCTCTCCCCCTTTGACATATATCAAAAAGAATAGGGGGTTCAAAGCATTTTCAAGAGTATTTTGCAATCATATTTTTCAAAAATATTTTTCAAGTAGAATTTCTAAAATATTTTTCAAAAATAATTATAAGTATTTTTTAAATAGAAATGCTTTCAAAAATGCTTTTAAACATTTTTATAAAAAATTTGCAAGTATTTTTCAAAATTGAAAATTTGAGAAATAAATTTCAAGTATTTTCAAAAATAGAAGTTTTAAAAATATTTTTGAAGTAGAATTTTCAAAGATTTTTTTAAAGATATAAAATATTTTTTTTCAAACAACATTTGTAAAAATATTTTTTAGGTATTTTCTAGCAAGTAGTAAATGCAAAAAAAAATATAAAAATAAGCATGAAGATTAAGTAAATAATGAAGAAAAATTTATTTATAAAGGAGTAATGTCCTTATAGTCAAGCATGTTTTACTTTAATAATAAAAAAGTAACTCATCTATGAAATAGTCTTTATTTAAATGTTTGACTTAATTATTAACTAATTATCAAAAGATAACAGATTATTACTAAGTCAGTCATGTTAAGTGCATGATTCCAGTTAGTAGTATACTAAAAAAGAACACTTAGCCAATTAATTTATGTTGGTATTTTTAGCCCAGATTTATGGTGATGCATTGATATAAGCATCTAAAATCTAGGCTTAGCCATAAACATCTCACATCGTTCTAAGTGTTTGAATACACAAGAAAGGTAACCTAGTGTGCTTGTGAGATGTTGGCTATCTAAATCTATATGTACATGATTTCTATGGGCAAACCTATGCTAAGTCCATGATTTTTAAAAATTCACTAAGTAAAATGAGATTTTTATAATAATAGTAGTAAAAAAATATTAGTTATCCTTGAATTTTAAAATAAACATGATTTTCAATTTGAAAATAAAAAAAAGAAAGATAGTGTATTGATCATATTCTATGAAACAATGTAAAGTTATATTGAGTTTACCCAAACAAGTCAAACTAGTCAATAAGTCAACTTACATCAAGGCTAGTGTAGCTACTAGTCCAAAAAAATAAGACAAAGTCAATCAAGTCAAGGTATAGCTACAAGTCATGAATCAGAGTCAAGTCTAAACATCTGATGATCTACTCAGAGTGTGATAAAGATCTCAAATCCCAAGCCCTAAGCATCTCCATCACCTCAGTGTGCTAGCTTTGTAACTGAGTCTGCATCTCCTGTTGAATGCTGGAAATAGACTCATCATGTTGAGTGACTATGCCCTCAATTATGATGATTCTGTCCTCTAAAGTAGGAGCTACTAGAGGTGCAGACAGGTAATCTCTAATGTCAATATCTGAGAGATCCTCATCTGCAACTGGATCTGCTTGAGGCTGGCTTACCCTCTTCTAGGACATAATACCATCTACATCTATATATATGTTAACTAGGAAAATATTCCTCTGGCCTAGAATGTCGTACTCACTCAAGGGTATGATATCACCTTTGGTGACATCTATCCCTAGGGATGCTATTAGAGAGGTTAGAATATGACAGTAGGGCATATGAACCCTCTTGCTAGTGATAATGTTAGCTGAATATATGATGGTATGAAATATATGAAGACTGATGTCTATGTCTAATCTGTGGCATAATGCAAAAAGTAGGAAGGAATGAAATGGACGCATCATAGCCACATCTCTGGTGGTCAGATGTTAAATATGACAAAATTTAAAATAATAGGAGTTATTGGAGAAATAACCTTATCGAATTTTTGGAGAAATTTTTAGTAATTTTTGGGATATAAACTAAATTATTTTGATGATAAGAGGAGATTAATTGAACTAAACCTAGGTCGGTGTTGATTAAAACCTAGGTTGGGGTATAAATAAAATCCAAACACCCTAATTAAATATCTCCTCCCTCATCACACGCCCAAGCCTACCACCGCCTAGCCCCTCCTCTCGATCTACCCTTCTTCTCTCTTCATCGCCTCTCCGTCGCAGCCGGTTTGGTGTCGCCAGAGTATCCATAGGCCACGACTAGGCCACCGTCGACTGCTGCTCCTTTCTCTCTTCTTTGTTGGAGTTCGGCTGCCGATCCCAAGCATCGACAATTGGGCGGATTGTTTTCCTCCAGCCACTGCTGCTCTGCCACACTCTACCGCCAGCCACCACTGCGAGCTCAAGGTTTGGTAGCGACCAGAGAAGAAGGTTAGGTCACTGATCTCTTTTATTTCAATTAGATCAGCCCTGTTTTTCTTGAATCTACTTATTGCTGACCATTTAGGTCAATTCTATTGCCGACCACTTTTTGCTCAGATCCAGCTACCTTGTTCCCAATCCCATTCATCGTTGGCTAGATTGGTTCCAATCATCTACTGTAGCTGTTATTCCGGCTAAACTTTCCCTACCACAATAATAATAGACACCAACAAAAGTGGTAAGATCTATGTTAGATCTGATTTTCTTGGTTGGTTCTCTACTTGTTTTGGGGGTTGAATGTTATGAGTTATTTCTATTTCTTGTATGGGCAGTGAGGAGGTGTTGAATGGATTCAGTTTCTGATTGAAGCTATTAGTTTAGGTTGTTGCTGGCCAAACTCTGAGGTAAATTATTTTCCTCCATCAGTAGATTAGTGGTTGTGGGATTATGCATGAAGAATTATTTCAGTTATGTGAAGTTGTGTTGGTTGGTTGGTTAGGTGAAGATTTTGATCTCTACTTGATATTTGGTATTCTTTTCTTCCTAAGTCTTTTGTGATTCAAGACTTGTGGAAATTCAGGGAGATGAAATTTGGTACTGCTGAATTTCTTGATTTCCAAAATTCAGAAATGACTATCAAGTCCATGTGCCAACTCTTATTGAAGTTTCTTACCCCCAACAACTTCAAGTTAAGCTCGTGTTAGCCTAGTATCAAATGCTATCCTTTGATAATCTAAATTCTTAATGATTTAAGCTGAATTTACCTTGAAATCCTAATTCTGAAACTAAAGACTAAAGCTACAGAATTCAAAAACCAGCCTCCATTTTGGATGTTCTAAAATTGGATTCTAACTCTAAATGTAGAAGTTCCTGGTGCTTGAATTAAAATCTGGTTCCTGAAATCCAATGTTCAGATACCACTCCATTAAGCAAATTGAGATGCATATCAAACCAAAGGGAAACTTTAACATAAATGAGTGAGGTGTAGATTGATAATTGTTGGTTAAAGGGATTTGTGGATTTGAGACTTTTGTATGGATTAATTGATGAAGTTGATTAGTTGAGTTCTCTTAAATTACCTAAACAATTTAGGATGATTATGCTTAATTTCTTTAGGGTTCTTGGTTATCATTATAGTAAAGATGTATTAATTGGATTGGAGTAGCTAATCTCTAAACCTAGATGGGTTCTAATCAAATCGTATAATTAGATGATTATAGTAAAGATGTATTAATTGGATTGGAGTGTGTACAGTATCTAAGGTCAAGCTCACTCAACCACTCATGGGTAGTGGATATATGGGGTGTATGCCGACATAGACCACTTATGATGTAGCTTTATAGCTACTTTACATCTTATCCACTCGTTCTACTTGAGAGTAGTAGTTGTATGGAGTGCGTACAGTTGTCACGGTCTTACCCATTCTATCACATTGATGTAGTGATGGCTAGAGTGGTGAGTAGGAGTGACTTTGCATTTCATATGTATTTGCACTTGCATGTGCATTATTATTGTGGGTTTGTGTACGCTTGGATATATGTTGACCTTATACGGTGACTTTATACATTTGATTGTGTTTGACTTGCTTGTAGAGGATTTATGTTATTTTTATGATGCTCCTAAGTATTAAGTAGTACTATTTCAGATTCTGTATTAATTTCCGATCACTACTTCACACCTAGTGGATCAGACTTGTTTTAAGTAATTTCTGTTATGACTGTACCTCTGTTCAGGTTGGTACTTTCCTATTCGAGACTGTATATCTTTGTCACTATACTCCTTTATCCACTAAGTTATTTGTACTCACCACCTCTATGTTTTATTTTCTTCAGGTAGTAGTTAGACACTACATGAGTCGCATGGAGATCCCGTCCTCCTGTCCCACAGAACTTAGAGTGTGTTTCCTTCTTCCGCTTCGTATTTCTCTTTACTTCTTTTGTTTGGACTTATCATTTGAGTTATCCGTTCATGAATTGTAATAAAATTATTTTGATTATTGGATATCTGACTTGCTTTGGATTTGTCACTTTGGGATATTTTCTATTTTGTGTGTGTAAGTTGAGTAGGCTTACACTATTACGGATCATTTTATGCCATGATGGCTCGTATCGTATATCTCTTTCTTTTTGAGTGGTTTTACATATTGATGTTGTTGTTTTTAGTTAGTTGTGAATATTATTGCGTGGTGTGTTGATATTGTTATCTATTGAGTGATTGTGTAACCAAAATTTGTGATTGTTACAAGGTGAGTGATGTTCATTTTCAACAGATAAGTAAACTCTCGAGGTGTGACAATTTGATTTTTGAATTTGTCTAGCTAAAACTGCAGTGTAGAAATCAGCAAGTTGGTATGAAGTAAAAAAGGTTTGCTTGGATTATATTCCAAAGGAAATATTGTATAAGTGAGAATATATCAGAAGCATTCAGGAGTTAACATCCTTTTGAGTAGGAATGAGAACTTCTTCTCTGCACCAGAATCTGAAATTAGGAAATTGATTGGAATCCATCGGAAATGTAGAGAGGTCTGGAAAAAAAGGAAAAAAAAAGAGAAGAAAGATTGTGTTAAGAAAGGCATGTGGATTCAATCGGAATTTATATATCTGCAACTTCTTTAAAACTTATCTTTATAACTGATTTCTGAAGAAAAAAAGACATGAGTAGTTATTTCAGAACTTCAAGCTATTTTAGAGCTTGGAAGTGTGACACTTAACTGTTGTTACGCTGATCACTTGATCAGTATGATCAGGAAAAGAAACAAAGGGATTGTGGGCGAAAGTTACAGAATTTGAATGGGAAATAATTGGAAAATGACACAACTGGAGTTTGAAATTGAATTATGGAATGATGAATTGTTACCCTTTTTGGTGCCAATTCTTTAAGTTATTTATGAATAGCAATGGTTTAAATTGAACTCCAGTTATGTTAGTGCTAAATGATACCTTTTTCCAAGCTGAACTCTTCATGACTTAAGCTGAAATCACCTTGAACTTAGAATTCTCAAACTGAAGTGAAAGAAAAACCATGATTTTGTAATCTCTACAATTCTAGAATTTTTGAATCTGATTTTGAATTCAAAAATTGTAGGGATTGATGTCATCTTGGAGTTTTTGCAATTTCTATTGGTGGGGTTGCTGAAATCCTGAAGAAAGTACCGAGTGTTCAGATTCTTGAATTAAATGGGAATGGTCTAGGGCTGAGCTTTCATAACATTCCTGGACATTGAAATCTGAGTTTGATCCTTGAGTTTGAATTGAAGCTGATACAAGAATTAAGCTTGAATTTTCAAAGTAAAAATTGGAATGCCTAAGTATCAGTCACCAATAGAAGCGTGAAATAAATTAGATCTAATACGATTATCTTCATGGAGGAATTCTTGCAAGTTAGTGAAGAGTATCATATATCACTCAATGAAGTGCTCATCAAATGCAAGGAGTGAGTAAGTTGAAGCTCCGGGACATGGTGAAGTTTATGTGAAGGCATTCCTCTATATTTGTCAATTGATCAACTCATCAAGTTTATTCTTCCAATACTCTCGTTTTTTCATTGATTTCTTTTTCTCTTGCCCATTTTGTTCACTTCACTTAGTTCTTTTTGAATCTATTTCTATTCTTAATAAATCTTTTTGATTCATTCATGTTATGTCTCTAAGGTGATGGAGAATTAGAAAATAAACAAGCTTATGGTAATGAAATGTTGTGAGTGACATTGAGTGAACTCCACTTTTATATCTGATTGCGAGAGTTAGAGTGAAAACATTTACCCTATGAGGTTGCATCTTTCTTAGTTATTCAAATGAATCAAAATCACCATGCTTATTGATTATTGTAGGGATTGAATTCATGAATGTTTGATCTTTAGATGGTCTTAGTTAATTATATGTTACCGTCTTCGAAGTATTGCTAGGGAATTCTTTGGGAGATGAGTTTTGTTTTGCATTTGAGTTTTCTATGCTTGCCTAGGACGTGCAAGAATAAGTGTGGGGATTTAATAACTATCATTTTGTCATATTATTTAAGATCCTATACACATGTTTTTGGTTTACTCATGTGTTTAAATTCGTATTTATATCATATTCTACGAGTTTGGACCATTTTGGGCATTGATGTGATTTATCTTTTATTTGTGGAATTATGTCTACAGATTTGAATGTAATTTTTGTAGACAATCAAGGGATCATAGACTTGAGTTAGATCGATCCAAATTGAGCTTGAAAGCTAGGGTTAAGTGAAGAAACCCAATATAGAGCGATCTTGACCATTCATCTAAATCTAGAGAAATCTGAGCCTTCTATTAAGATCTGAGTCATCCAAGCTAAGAGAAAATAGATCATGGTCATTGATCAAGATCTGAGCCTTGATTCAAATATTGAATGATCCCTATCCTTCATTAAGATAAAAAGAAATTTGAGTCGTTGATCTAGATATGGTGGGATTCAAAGAGACAATACAGGAACTTGACGAAAGGGGGGATCGCGCCAAGGAACAGATCATCGCCACCTCATCCTCACACCAGCCATCGGAGCTCCATCCTCCTTCATCCCCCGAGGTCAAGGGTTTCCCTTCCTTATTCATCCCCATCTCCACCTCTATCGAAGCTCCAGGCATCATCTTCCCCATCCTCCATTCCTCCACTATCGGCCATAGCAAGCATCCATCTTCCATCCACTGGCACGAAGAGAAGACGAGCGTTATCTTCTTCATCCACCGAGGTAAAGTGATTCCCTTTCTCAACCATCCTCAATCATTCACTGTCGGAGCTCCGCCTACATTCATTTTCTTCATCCCAATGGCGAGATCCATCTTACCTCCGCCGGTCTTTTTGGAGAAGAAAGGGGATCCCCTACTCCTTTAGAATATCAGAGTTCATCATCCTCTCACACAATCTGCCATCAATTCCGCTTCAATTGAACCTTTTGCCAATCATCACCATCGCCAAGTTCTCTTCAATTCGGATCTAAGCCAAGCTAAGGGATGCCCTAGCTTGATATGTGAGATTCATCTAAATGAGTATCTTTGTTTCCTTGATTGAATTGCACTCTTGTTAATGGACATTATTCTCTTGTAGATTCAAATTTCCCTTCTCTCATAGTTCATTTCAGTTTGGATTACTCTTCATGTTCTTGATTGGTTTAATTGAGGAATTAGGGTTTATAATGAATTCTGTTATCGATTGCTTCTTTCAATGCAATAGTTTAGGTTAGTTAGATTTCTTGATTTTGAATTCCATAAATTAAATTGCATCTTTGGGGTAGGTTGTTTGGATTTTTATTAAGAGCATAGTTTTAGTTTACTTTGTTGCACTTTTGCATTTCATTGTTTAGACAAACTCTCATTTAAAATATCAAAAACCCAAAACACCATTTGCAAATAAATCGATCCTAAGATATCATTTGCCTTCTATATCCATTGGGAGATGATCTGAGTCATCCCTATGCTACGTTAGCATAGAGAGGATTCGATAATTAATTGAATTTGAAATCGTATCACGATGATATAGCTATCAAGCACTCATCTTCATTTGACGACATCCCACTCAAACACAGGAAGTCCACTCAGGCCCCTGAGGCTACGGTGCAGCGGAAGGGTGTCAAATTGTCACCCAAATGAGATTTTTATTTCAAATGGGGCGCGCAACCACGGGATGTTGGGATTCTGGGCTACCCGCCGCGAGCACTTCCTAATTTATCCTGGCAACCGGTGAAAAACTTTTGTGGGGCCGAGCCGATTGCTCCTGGTACAGTGTTTCTTGGTTCATTATTTGTCACCAGGGGTGCTCAATTGGCTAGTGAGTAATAGATTTGCTACAACGTGAAGTCCAATCAGTAATTCTATAGGCATATACCATATCAACGCGAGCACTCAACTTTTACCTCGCAATACTCGGCATTTGGAAGCTCCACTCGACCATATCAGGAGCTAGCCTAGCAGCTTGAGATTATCAGCTTAGGCCATCTGAAAGATAAGTCTGGTTTTGATTTGAAATTTCAATTCAGACTATTCCTTTGTAATTCTTGTGAATATCTCTAATGAGATTATGGAATTTTTGTCTTACTGCATGTGTACGGTAAAGTCGTCAAGTAATAAAAATATCGATCCATAAGAACTATTGATTAAGCACTAGCTAAGTCTGCAAAGCAAGTTATATAAACAATCGAAGGTTATGAAAGCTTGAGAACTAGAGGTTGAGAGAGAGAGAGAGAGAGAGAGAGAGAGAGAGAGAGAGAGAGAAAGGTCCAGTGAGAATGGTTGGTCGCTAAGAGAGGAATTGGTTTGGGAAGGTGATCTTAAGATTTTGGTTTTATTATGATATTAGTTGATGTACTATGGATTGTTCATTACCTTACCCTCCATGTCTATGCTCTTATAGGGATTCTAATCAAATTACCAATATGATCTCGTGAAGGTTACACTGGAGTGTTTATACTATTTCCTTCCAATGTCACTAAGTAGAAGAGGTAACATAGAAAGTCTGGTTAAAGGTAACCCTTTGTCATCCGGTCAAATAGTCTAGATTACACAAGTCACTTCCTAACATTAAATTGGTGAAAATCTATTAAACTCTAATTAGCTAATCCTGATAGAGAATTAGCCCTTATGTCAAGGTGAAGACTCTAGAAAGTCTGATTAAAGGTCATCATCTGTCACTAAGGGCTCCCCGGTTATATAATATAAAGTCTCTCCTCTACATGTTGACCAATCCTTCACATTCATATGCATACACTTCACACATATTCAATCAAACACAAACATGACATCAAACACATGAAACAAGTCATAAGCATGTCATTGAACAAGAAAATTGATAAATCCATACTTTATACATCAACATCACATCAAAACTACTTCTAGATCCTAGAATTTAGGAGATCTACTCCATAATAAGAAAATTACAACCCAAAGACAAGAAGAGAAGCATTCTTACAATCCAAATGAGAATGGAGAAGAAGAATTTCTTATCGAGATGATGTCGTTATCTTTGGATGAAACCCAAACTCCGGAGGTGGACGGATCATTGAAATCTGATCAGAAATGGATCTAGTAGGTTCCCTTGAAGGGGAACCTCTCCTCCCCTTGAAAAGGGGACATCATTCCCCTTAAATAAGTGCCTCACACGGCCACGGGACAACGCCACATGGCCGTACCTATGAGGCATGACCGTGCTATGAGAAAAATCTAGAGTGGGTCACGGTCGTGCCTCTTGGGTACGACCTGGTCATAGGGGCTGCTAGATTTGCTAAGGAGCATGAGTAAAAAGAGATACGACCGTGTCATGCCTCATTCTGGATTGTTGAGAATCCCTTCTGGAAAGGCACAGTCCTGCATGGGCCAT
>JBBUKS010023371.1:0-11519 GCA_038050645.1 Hedychium gardnerianum
GTTTCTATAAGGGAATGAAGGCACTCTTGGCATGTTGCCAATGTGCTCATGGTACTCATAAAGTGTGGCAACTTGCCATCTTGTAATATCCATTGAGCGCCTAAATTCTTTCATTCTCCTTTGCTCAATGTAATAATCAGTTACAAGGCTTGAGACCTGCCCATGAAAACTCCTCGTTTTCCCAAAATGGTCCTGAACTTCATGAAACTACTCTTTGGTCAAAGCACAATGTCTTTCTAATATATGTTGGGTGGCGTTGTGCTCATCATGAAGAATGTCTATAGAAGCACGAAAAGTAAAAAAATCGAATCTAGAGTGACCCATATCGCCATAAGTGAATGAATGCCTAGTGAGTTCGGTATCGGGTTCAACTCTATGAGAAGAGGATTCAAGGAGGTCCTCGGAGATGGAAAGAATGTCAACGGGGGGATCACGGATGATCCAATTGGTGAGATTTCTAATTGAGGTGCAGTCGAGATTAGGAAGAGGGAGAGGCAACCCGTCTCTCCTAATAAACTTGTATCCTTTATTTTCCCGACGGATCATTTTCATCGCTAAACAAGTACCTAAGTCAATCTTGGAGTTGCCATATAAAGCCTCTAACCTGTATAACTCGCAACCCAAGTTGACAGCGATGTGTGTGATATACTCCCCAAATACAATAGTCCCTATAGACGATCTTCTCGCCTTTGCTAAGGCTTGGAGAAAATAATAGCCTGAATCAAAGTATGCTTTATCCAACAACATCACCCAAAAATAATAAAGTTTAATCTGCCTTATTACACTGTCACTCTCGGCCTTACCAAAGATGGTCTTGCTCATAATACGGTGCATATAACAAAGAATGAGGTTTTGCAATAAAGAAGCCTCAGAGCGTGATTGGTCATAAGCATCATCAGTTAAAGCAATCTCCATTCAAAATTCATCGCTTTTAAATGTATCATGAAAATCGTGACTACATTCATTAGGAAAGCCAAAGCAATTATTAAATTCTACTAGAGACCACTCAAAATTTTGATTTAAAAAATGGAAAGAAACTTTCCCTTCTTCATTAGAAAGGTGGAGCTATATTGAATTTAGAAATTCTAGGGTAAGTCAAGGGTAGGTTGTATAATTCTAACTCATAAAGGTGGACCAACCCATATTATCATTCATGGATTCAATATCCTCCCTAATCTCCAAAACTTCCATAGTATAAGCATTGGGATAACGAGTGCAAATTATTTTACGGGTAACAAGTTTATCATATCTTGACTTTTGTTCTTGATTATGAAAAATAATATTGTATTCATTTTCGTTACCATTGTTGCATGCTTGTCTTTTCCCTTTGCCCTTATCGGTTGCTTTTCCTTTTCCTTTATCAACTTCCTTTCCTTTTCCTTTTTTGGAATCATCATCTTTGTCGGATCCACCATCCTTTCAAAGTTTCTTCAAAATTTCGGACCTGATTGCAAGTCTAGATGGGGAAGGAATAGATCTTGGTTGCAGAAGAGAGGAGGAAAGAAAAAAAAAGAGATCTAGATCTCAGATTTTGATGAGAGGAAGAAAATAGATCTAGATCTAAATCTAGATGAGAAGAAGAAAGATCTTGCACTTGGGGTTGGGAGAAATCTTGGATCTAACACTTAGATGAGTAGATCTAGCCAAAAAGAAGAGAAGAAAATATTTTTGAGAGAGAAGATTTTGATTTTCTTCGGAGGAAAGAAGAAGAGGAGGAGAGAAGAGGAAGAAATAGGGGAGAGGAGGCGGACACGGCCGTGTGATATAGGGCACACAATTGTGTCTCTTGGTTTATAAAGGGGACATAAGCAGCCACACGGCTGGTGCTGCATGCATGCTATCGATTATGGCTCCCTTCGGGTGTGAGCTAGTTGTAGCATCATGGAGATGCATGTATGCTATCGATCAGGGCTCCCTTCGAGTGTGAGCTAGTTGTAGCATCGCGGTGATGCATATATGCTATCGATCAGGTCTCTTTTCGGGTGTGAGCTAGTCATAGCATCGCGGTGATGCATGTATGCTATCGATCAGGGCTCCCTACGGATGTGAGCTAGTCGCAACATCGTAGGTACATGTATGCTATCGATCAGGGCTCCCTTCGGGTGTGAGCTAGTCGTAGACATGCTATTACTTGGTATACATATCCTAGATAGGGATTGTTATACCTGGGTTGCCCACGAGGCCATACATGGTACAGAGTTTCTCCCGCAGCCCGTAGCTAGATAGCTACCTCATATTTGCTCACGAGGTCATTCGTGGTAGAGAGTTTCTCCCGCAAACAAGGACCCTGACATTTTGGACTGCCCATTAGTATTAATAGTAGAGCATTTCTCTCGCAATCCATAGCTGACGTGCTGGGTGTCTTGGTCATTTGTATACCCTATGGTGGAGCATTGCCTCCACATATGAGACCTAATACTATAGCTTATTCATGGTACATGCATGTGAGATGTTGTACTCATATTTATTATTGATGGTACATTCGTGTTAGAGGTTGTACTCATATTGATTATTACTGGAACTACTCATGATACTATGTGCTGTTGAATAGGGTGTTTGTGTAGTAGAAGCATACATGTGTATTCTTCCATTTGGTGAGTATCTACCTTTGAGACTATATACTTTTGAATCTCTTTACGCTTATATGGATCATGCACTATCCTTCTAGATCCACTAAGTATTTCTTTTGTACTCATTACCCCTTGCGTTTCATTTTATTTTCAAGTTAGTAGATATATATTGGTCGGGTCACTCGGAGGGTTCTGCCCGTGCCATCCCAATCGCATCAAGCTATAGTTTTCCTTCATTTCGCATTGGTTTGTTTTGCTCCTGCATTTGCTTATAGAACTTGCATTGTAATAAATGACTTGTATTCAGAATTTTTAGCTTACTTTGGTTATGTTTTTGGAGTATTAAGTCGGGCCGGCTCGCACTTATGTTTTTGGATTTCAAGGTCGAGTAGACCTTACATTTTCTTATTCTGTTTAGGTATTATTATCTATTCTGCGTGGTTGTGTTAAGATATGAGTTTTGTGGATTCATACCATATTGTATATGTAATTGTCACTAGAGAGTATCATCTGTATCTACGGGCATGTGTACTTTTAGGGCGTGACAATTTATTGGTATCAGAGCCACAGGTTTATGAAAGCCTATTTTTCATGTTTCAAATTTTTCGTGGTTGTTTTCTCAATGTGACTTTTCGAGTTTTGGGACAAGACAGCGATAGGGCATCTCTGAGCTATAAGAAGTAAGGTGTTATACTTGTTAATCTATACTTCTATAGTACTTATTTAGTTATTATAACAGGTATGACATGTGGTGGATCAGTCATTGTTCAGGGTCGTGGTCCGGGTCGACCACGAAAATGATCTTCTGGGCCGAAGGCCCCCGAGCCTGCTCCTAGAGAGGTGAACTTTTCTGGAGATCCGACTGATGACGAGTTTGATAGCGGAAGTCAGGGCCATCACATCCCTAAGGGAGATTCGAGATTACAGTCTCGGGAGATACCATCACTGATACCAGCCCTGGCTACTATCGGGTGAATTATGGATAGAGCTCACATACCCTTGTTGGCTTGTTCAGTGAATGATCGATTTACTCTCTTTCATGGAGATTCTGACCCATGGGTTGCACATGCTTGGTTAAGCAACCTAGGAGATACATTCAGGTATATGACTTGCTCTGATGCTGAGAAGGTGAAATTGGTTGCATATCATCTACGAGATCAGACGGTGACTTGGTGGAAGATGCAGCAGACGATGTTTGGGGAGCAACAAGTTACTTGGACTTTATTCCGGGAGGCTTTTGAGAGGCAGTATTTTCTTGCTACTTTCTGCTTAGCGGGACGACAAGAATTTCTGAGCCTTAAGCAATGTAACCGTACTATGACATAATACAGTACATAATTTAGTTGAATTGTAGAGTTTTGTCCTCACCTTAACAGTGTTGTGTGTTTCAGTTCACTTAGGGTCTTGCAACTTATATATGGATCAGGACGTCATGGACTTCTATCAGTACTTATCGGGAGGCGTTAGATCACGCCATATTTATTGAGTTGACTCAGCAGCATATATCCGGAGAAAAAAGAAATGATAAGCAGACTTCCCAGAATGGATCTTCAGGTCAAAAGAAACGATTTTCTAGATAGAAAAGAGATCACAGGAGCAAGGGCTCACAAGTTACTACTGGGGAGTCTTCTCGACCACAGAAGACTAGATGATCATCAGCAGGATCTTCTCGCTCTTAGCAACAAAATCAGAAGAATGACTCTGGGATATTACGATGTGCTTAGTGTGGTTCCATAAATCATACCAAACCAGATTGTCTGCTAGACCAGACTATATACTTTTATTGTAAGCTTTCGGGGCATATGAGCCATGACTGCACTTTGAGGGCGCAGTTGAAGTCCACTGAAGTTTCCTCGATGGGGGGTCGATCTACCCAGCCCCGACCACAAAAAGGATCTTAGAAGACTCATTATTCTTCACGACAGCAGCGAGTGCCACCCCCACAGGCACAGGTATATCATATTTAGGGTCAGGAGCACTCAGCGATACATGCGACCATGCATCACTCAACAACAACTCAATCTTATCCAGCATATTCAACACAACAATAGATACCTCCTCCATCTCATCCTTATCAGATGCCCCAGCCTCAGATTTATCATTTGACTATTGTTCAGCCGATTCAGCCTCAATTCGCTCTAGAGATGCCACCAAATCCAAAGGTAGGATGTGTTTATGCAGTTACACGAGAGGAGGCGTAGCAGGTCGATGGATCAGTCTTTCACGGTATTATTTCAGTTTATTCTACTCTTACAGATTTTTTGATAAATATTGATAGTTTATATTCATTTATATCTCGAGTATTTTTGGGTAAAATTCATAGAATACCTACTCTCAGATTGCAGGGCTTATCTGTATCTCTATCGTTTGGAGAGGTACTGACCATTAGTTAGGAGGTCAAAGGATGTCCCTTGGACTTTGGTAGTCATACCCTTATGGTGGATCTGCAAGTACTAGAAATGGTAGAATTTGATATCATTCTTGGCATGGACTGGTTTGCCACTTACCAGGCTATAGTTGATTGTCGAGTGAGAGTAGTCATTTTCCAACCTTTGGGTCAACCCTCTTGGGAATTCATTGGGACCAAAGATGAGGGAATTGCCCTCATATCAACACTGCAAGCTCAAAAACTATTATCCCGTGGTTGTCAAGGATATTTATTGTCATTGATAAAGGATGATGAGAGTTGTGCTATGCAACCTTCGGACGTACATATTGTATGAGAGTATCAAGACATGTTTCCAAAAGAACTTTCAGGCTTGCACCTAAGGAGGCAAGTAGAGTTTACGATCGAGTTTATTCTGGGTACTGCATCGGTATCAATGACTCTATACAAAATGATACCAAAGAAACTAGAAGAGCTTAAAATATAGCTACAGGAGTTGCTGGATAGGGGATTTATTCATCCTAGTGTTTCCCCATGGGGAGCTCCAGTGCTCTTTGTCAAGAAGAAAGATGGATCACTAAGACTGCGTATATTGGCAACTGAACTTAGTAACCATCAAGAACAAGTATCCGCTACCATGGATAGAGGATTTATTTGACCAACTCAAAAATATTTGTGTATACTCTAAGATTGACTTACGCTCAAGCTATCATCAGCTTAGAGTAAGAGATGCAAATATATAGAAGACAACATTGCATACCCGATACGGGCATTATGAGTTCTTAGTGATGTCATTTGGGCTTACCAATACTCCTGCTATTTTCATGGATTTGATGAACCAGGTATTCTTAGAGTATTTAGATCAGTTTGTCATTATCTTCATTGACGACATTTTGATATATTCTCGGTCTAAGAAGGAACACGAACGACATCTTTGCATAGTTCTAAAGATGCTTCGACAAGAGCATCTGTATGCGAAGTTCAACAAATGTGCATTCTGGCTATCCTCCATGGGATTTCTCGGACATGTGGCTTCTAGTAGAGGGATATCAGTGGATCCTTCGAAAATAGAGGTCATTATCGGTTGGGAGAGACCAAAAATAGTACAGGAGGTTCGTAGCTTTCTAGATTGGCTGGATATTACCGGAGATTTATAGAGGGTTTTTCTAGCATTTCTCTACCCTTAACTTGGTTAACCAGGAAGGGAATGAAATTTACCTGGACTGAGGCTTGCGAGATAAGCTTTCAGGAGCTCAAACAGAGATTAATAACTGCACTTGTTCTTGTGTTTTCCTTTGGGGAAGATGGATTCGTGCTCCATATGGATGCATCGTTCCAGGGGTTGGGTGCAGTTTTGATGTAGCATGAGCAAGTGGTATCATATGTTTCTCATCAGCTGAAGGATCACGAGAGAAATTATCCTGTTCATGATTTGGAGTTAGCAATGATTATTTTTGCTCTTAAAATATGGAGTCATAATTTGTATGGAATTACCTTTGAAATTTTTACGGATCACAAAAGCCTTAAATATCTATTTACTCAAAAGGAATTGAATTTCAAGCAAAGAAGATGGATGGAATTTTTAAAGGATTATGATTGCACCATCAAATATCATTCAGGAAAAGCTAAAGTGGTAGCAGACGCCTTGAGTAGAAAATCTCAAGGGGTTTTGGCATGTCATCGGATAGCGGTTACAAAATTGGTATAGAGTTTCGTAGAGATGGGACTATCAGAACTGAGACAGACAGAGCATGGAATACTTGTATCCATGGTTGCTCAGTCATCTATAGTCAAGCGGATTACAGAAGCTCAGGGTAGTGATCAACATCTGCATTTACTGTGTAGCAGAGTGGACATGGGACAGTAGTCAGAATTCTCATGTGATGAGAACGAAATCCTATACTTCTGAGGAAGATTATGTATTCCTGAGATGCATTCTGTTAAAGAAGATTTACTCCAGGAAGCACATCGATCCAGATTTGTGATCCATCCAGTACCTGATTGTATAGAGACTTAAAATATTCTTATTGGTGGAATGGCATGAAGAAGGACATAGCGGATTTCGTGGCTCGATGTTTGATATGTCAGCAAGTGAAGGCTGAGCATCAGAGACCAGTAAGGTTGCTTTAGAAGATTCCAATACTGGAATGGAAGTGGGAACATATCACTATGAACTTCGTGGTAGGGTTACCCCAAACACGGAAAGGACATGATGCGATTTGGGTGATCGTTGATCGACTAACCAAATCTGTATATTTTCTACCGATACGTAAGACAGACTCTCTGGATCACCTGGCAGAGTTATACTATAGAGAGTTTACCACACTTCATGGTATACCTCTGAGTATTATATCAAATAGAGATCTGTGCTTCACTTCATGATTCTGGCAGAGTCTATAGCAAGCATTGGGTATGAAACTTTGTTTTAGTATAGCCTTTCATCCACAGACTGATGGACAGTCAGAATCACTATACAGACACTTGAGGATTTGTTGAGAGTGTGTGTGATCGATTTCGAAAGTAGTTGGGAGGATCATTTACACTTAGTGAAATTCGCGTACAACAATAGCTATCATTCTGCGATTCAGATGACACCGTTTAAGGCTTTGTATGACAAATTTTGTCGATCTCCTACCTTATGGGAAGAGATTGGCGAACCACAGATGTTAGGGTCACAGAGCATTCAACATGATGCAGAGTTGATACGTATCATTAAACGGAGGATGTCAAAGGCTCAGGATCGACAAAAGAGTTACGCAGATCAGCGGAGACCTCTAGAATTTTCTATAGATGATCATGTGTTTCTGCGGGTTTCACCTACTAAAGGAATTAAAAGATTGGTCTGAAGGGCAAGTTAGCTCCTCATTACATCGGACCCCTTCAGATTCTAGAGAGGATAGGTGAGGTGGCCTATCGGTTGACACTACCACCAACCCTTGCGGGTGTACATAATGTGTTTTATGTATCTATGCTGAGGAAATACATGTCAGACCCTACTCACATTCTGAGAGACGTGTCGATCCCACTCCATCCTGATGCTACATATGAGGAGGCTCCTGTGTGGATTCTGGATCGCAAGGAGCGTCAATTGCGAAACAAAATCATCCAACTCGTTAAGGTTGGATGATAGCATCATACTGATGAGGAGGCAACCTGAGACCTTGTGGATAAGATCTGAGCTCAATACCCTCACTTGTTTATGAAAGGTGCGTAAAGTTTAATTCAGAACTTAAATGGTTTGAATATGTTATTGTTTCATTACCGCACCTTGATAGTAAATTTGGGAACCAAATTTTTATTGGTGGGGGAGAATGTTAGATTTGGCAGATAAATAATCATAAAATGATAAGTGTTATTTGGGGAATAACCGTATTGATTTTTTTTTGGAATTAATCGGAGCTAATATGACAAGTTTAAGGGATAAAAATAATAAGTTTTTGGAAAGCTTATTTGAAATATCAATTAAGCTGGGAGTTGATTATGTTAATCAACCTAAGGTTATAATTAATAAACCTAAGTTGGATTTTAATTACCCTAGCTATTCATATATAAATCACTCGATACCCACTTCACTGTTAATCTTCTCTTCCCCGATTCCTCATCGCCGCCTACCCCTCTCATCTTGATCTCCCCTCCTATGACCACCAACGATCTTTGGTCGCCGAGCTTCTCATCTCCCAATCCCCATCGCCGCAACTCCTCATCCGACCACTAACCACCAGCCACAACCACAGCCACCGCCCTAGTCGAGCTTCCCTTCTCTCAGATTTCCACCGCCTACCACGGTTCTAGAGCTATTGTCGTCGTCTAGTACTCTAGCCAGCACATCAGCCCCGACAGACAACCAGCGCTCCGGCCAGCTCACAGTTGTTGACCCCTTCCTCCGACGCCACCAACAGTTAGTCAATTCCAGTCAGGGCTAGATCTTGATCAGGAAGGAGTAGTTTTCCTCAATTTTCTTCATTCTCTCCTTCTCATCTGGAGATCGGCACTGGTCAGTCCCAGATCCCCTCTTGATTTCCTCAACTATCACTGCTCCAGCCAAATAGCGATACCGGTCGGACATAGATCAGGTTTGAACTCTAGCCAGAATTACTCATATAGCTCTAAATCCGACCATCACTCTTGTTTTATGATCTCTCTATTCCCCTGAGATAAGCCACCCTGCACCCTTCGTCAGTGTTGCCACGTTTCTGCTTCAACCAAGTCTCTGCCCTCGGCTCCAGCCACTCTTGTTTCTATGATGCATGACACTGATTCGGATGGGTACTTAGATTTAAGGACTCTTCAACACGATCTATGATTTTGGAGGCGGGTATTTTTCCCTTGCTCTCATTTATAGTTATTAATCTTAGTGCATGATATGTTCTGATTGATATAGTAGTTGTATTTACCTTGACTCTATTCATATGCTACATGAGTTTTGATAATTGCTTACTTGTACTTGAGATGCTCTATTTATATCTATGTTCTAATTGATCTTAGTCTCTTTGATTTCATATCCTGTAGTGTGTACACATGTGTGGTGTGCACAATAGGAACAAACTTATGATTATGTAATCATGTAGTTGTTAGACACGCATGTGTCATGTAACTATATGCATATGCTAGATTATGTAGATTCATGTCATGTAGTTGTGGGCATGTGTGTGACATATACCCTAGATATTCATTGTTGCATAGTCTTGATTGAAGTTATGGACATGTGTGTGACGTGTGTCTTACATAGTTCCATCATTGTTGTATGCATTTGATTGTATATGTAAACACATGGGTGACGTGTGTTGTAGGTGAGGTATTATGCTGGTGATTATAGTACATGTTTCATTTGTGCATGTAAACACGTGTATGACATGTATTACAATTCATATGTCTTGATGGATTTAGTTGTATACATTGCATAAATAGACATATGTGATCATAAGATCATTTCTATCCTATTCATCATGGTGATGCATACATGCTATTGATTATGTCTCCCATTAGGTTTGTTGAGTGAGCCGTAACATTAGGGTGTTGCATACATGCTATCGATTATGGCTTCCTTCAAGTGTGAGCTAGTTGTAGCATTATGGAGATACTTGTATGCTATCGATCAGGGCTCCCTTCGGGTGTGAGCTAGTTGTAGCATCGCGGTGATGCATGTATGCTATTGATCAAGGCTCCCTTCAGGTGTGAGCTAGTTGTAGCATCACAGTGATGCATGTATGCTATTGATCAAGGCTCCCTACAGGTGTGAGCTAGTCGTAGCATTACGGGTACATATATGCTATCGATCAGGGCTCCCTTCGGGTGTGAGCTAGTCGTAGCATCATGGAGATGCATGAATGATATCGATCAAAGCTCTCTTCGAGTGTGAGATAGTCATAGACATGCTATTACTTGATATACATATCCTAGATAGGGATTGTTATACCCTGGGTTGCCACAAGGTCATACGTGGTAGAGAGTTTCTCCCGCAGCCCATAGCTAGATAGCTACCCCCTATCTGCCCACGAGGTCATTCATGGTAGAGATTTTCTCCCACAGACAGGGACCCTGACATTTTGGATTGCCCATTAGTATTCATGGTAGAGCGTTTCTCCTGTAGTCCACAGCTGATGAGTTGGGTGTCTTGGTCATTTGTATACTCTATGGTGGAGCATTACCCCCATATACGAGACCTAATACTATAGCTTATTGATGATACATGCATGGGAGATGTTGTACTCATATTAATTATTGATGGTACATGCGTGTGAGAGGTTGTACTCATGTTGATAATTACTAGTACTACTCATGATACTGTGTGCAGCTGAGTAGGGTGTTTGTGTAGTAGAAGCATACATGTGTATTCCTCCATTTGGTGAGTATCTACCATTGAGACTGTATACTTTTGAATCTCTTTACGCTTATATAAATCATGCACTATCCTCCTATATCCATTGAGTATTTCTACCTCTTGCTTTCCATTTTATTTTCACGTTAGCAGATATATGTTGGTTGGGTCGCTCAAAGGGTTCTGCCCGTGCCATCCCATTCGCATTGAGCTACAATTTCCTCTGTTTCGCGTTGGTTTGTTTTGTTTCCGCATTTGCTTATAGAACTTACGTTGTAATAAATTACTTGTATTTGGACTTTTTAGCTTACTTTGGTTATGTTTTTAGAGTATTAAGTCGAGCCGGCTCACACTTATATTTTCGGATTTCAGGGTCGAGTAGACCTTACATTTTTTTATTTTGTTTGGTTATTATTTTATATTCTGCATGGTTATGTTAAGATGAGTTTTGTGGACTCATACCATATTGTATCTATAATTGTCACTAGGGAGTATCGTCAATATCTATGGGCATGTGTACTTCCGGGGCGTGACATAACACCTCTAATTGATAACTTAAAATGCTTATGGGATATAGGTATTGAAGCATATAATGCATATCGAGAAGAAATTTTCTCGCTTAATTAGAGTTATTTTACTATGGACGATCAATGATTTTCCTGCATATGGGTGTTAGTATTAGCCCTAAGAGCCAATTATGAGATGATTAGGCTTATTGGGTTAATGATTATGGTATTGGGTTAAT
>JBBUKS010023381.1:0-31414 GCA_038050645.1 Hedychium gardnerianum
GTATTTTAGATATATATGGGGGTTTATTAGGGGGTTTGGCCAAAGAGGAAGAGAGAGAGAGGGAGGAAGAGTTTTAGGGTTTTCTTCAACCTTGGTGTTGCCCCTTCGCCTTAGAGGAACCTTGAAAAAACAATTGAAGAAGAAGGTGGTCAGATCGTCTCTCGTCACTCCCCTACGCTTCGCTCGATTGTTTTGCATGTAAAACGTTAAGGCAAGATTTTTAACATTTGTCTCCGGCATTATATGGGTCATATTACATATATTTTGATGTTTGATGCATGTTAGTAATGTATACAATTCTTTTATTTTCCTTATTTTTGTGATGATTCGACGAAGTTCTAACGACCTTTCAAAATGGATCATGTTGCTTGTATTTGTTTGTCTCATAAAAGTTTGGTTAAGTTTTATGTCGGTTGATGTGTTACTTTGATTACCCTAAGGTTTATTCTATTTAGTTGAATCCAATTGTTAATTTAGTTTAATTTATTAACGGATAAAGTAATGGGTCAACCATGTAATTAATTGATGGTAAGATAATCTAATATGCATTACAGGTTTAAATGAATTTATTTAAATTCAATTGTTAATTAGGTTTGAATTATTGACGGATAGGTTAATAGGTACAAATTTTATGGGTTGAGCCTGAGTGTTAATTAGGTTCATTTATTAATGGATAGATTAATAGGTCACATGTGTAATTAATTGATGATATGATGATTTAATCATGATTGCAGGTTTAATGAATTAAATTATTTATAATTTGTTACTCATCAATTGATTAAATGGTTGGTGATCTAATAAATATTCATTACTTGATTGAGATTGATTAGTATGTAATTAATTGCATTAATGAATAATCTGATTAATTACGAATTTAATGGATTGAGCAAGTAATTAATTATTTTATTGGTTATTTGATGGCACGTATTAATAATCTTATTTAATTAAATAATTAATTAATTGAATTTAGATTAGAGTTTATTAACTGACTGATCATTATAAGTTGATTACTTAGTTAAATGGTTAATTATAATCTGATATGAATATTGAGCAACTAATTGAATGATGTATAATTTATTTCCGTGAATAAGTTATTAAATGAATTATTACTTAATGAGTTGATTTAATTAATGGATAAATAAAGCGGATAAGAAGTACGACTTAGAGAATATCGAAATTCTTACTGAAATAGAAGAACGGATAAGGAGTCTGGCTTAGAGGATATCGAAATTCTTATCAAAATAGAGGAAACAAGTAAGAAGTTCGATTTAGAGGATACCGAAATTCTTATCAAAATAGAGAAAAAAAAAAAGATAGGGGAATCCGACTTAGAGGATATCGGTGAACACTATCCAGCCTAGTATTGTGATAAATGTTTGGCCAAATGATAAGGGGTTGAGGTAAGGGTCACATTCAATGATCCAAACTTACTTAAGATATTTTATTAAAGTATAAAGGTTTTATGTGATTTAATGACAATAAAGCTTAATTTAAATGTTCAAGGTATTTTCTCAAAGATATAATGAAAAGCATGTGATGATATATTTATTACTTGTAATAACATGTTTGAACTTGGTGAGTCTTTAGATTTACTAGATCCGTATGATGCATGTAATGACGAGATGAAGGGTCTTGATGGATGAGCTAGTTCGTACCAGGCAGTGTACACTCGATGAATTTTTTTTTTTATTATGTCACTTTCCGCATTAGGATGTTGATTTCCAAAGTTGATGATATATTCGAATATCAGATATTTTAGGTTCTTTTAATCGATAGGTTACACATTCTGTTCTTTTAAAGATTTATTTATTATAATGATGTTTAGACAAGATTTTTATTAGAGTCTAATTGAACCTGTTCGAATTGATTTATTTAATTGGTACATGACTTTTGAATTGATCTATTTAATTCTGGATTTTTGGATGGTTTGTACTGTATGTTTCAAGATCCATATGTATAATGTTCTTAAAAAAATAGGGGTAAATGTCTAGAGGGATTTCGGTTAGAAGGGTATAATGTGTTAGGTTGTTTTATTCCTCATAACACCAACAGTTGTGTTCTCGTCCGGGATCCGTTGATTACTCTGCTCAGACTTCGTCGAGTTCTTCCAGCAGCTTAACCAGTTTTGAGGATCAATTTAATCACGGTGCTTTAAATCCTAATCTTGTCACAGCTGTCCTTCAAAAAAAAATTATAAGTCTTCTTCTCCCTCTTCCTTCCTTCTTCTTCCTCTTCTCCATTTCAAACTAAACTCTAACCCGTAATCACCCAACCTTCAAAAAAAAATTATATATATTTATTCAGCAACATAAAAAAAATTGTTTTGCCTGCAGAAGGATCTAGGAATTACATCAGTTTTGCCTGCAGTACCTGGCGATATTCCCAGCGAAGACTCAATAGCTATGGACACACCCAACAAAGTTTGTCCTTTGAGCTCTACGGTTGTTGTTCCTGCAGAAAATATCTTGTGCGACTTATCTATCTCTCCTAGCATTGATTCAACCATAGATCTTGCTCCATTCAAAGTTGTTCATAACAAGCAAGAAATTCAAACTTCTGAAGGGAGTGCATCAGCAGCGCTGGAACTGCAGCCATGTGACATGCAAGTACCTGCTTTAATCTCTCTTGAAGCAAAACAGAGAACTCCTTGTTTTGACAAAAAATGTGGAACAACTGAGAATCACAAAGACAAACATGAGCGCGTCTGCGTTCAAGATGCTCTTGAAAGATTTGAAATGGTGATTGAAATTTTTGAATCTGAGTGGAACTTGAAAGTTCTTGATTTCATAATTTCTATCCAAAGATCAAAGGAGCAAATTGCCACGATGAAGAAAGAGATGGACAAAAAAGTGACTCTCTAAAAGCATCAGAGCTTAGGATAATGACAGCAAAAGAATATGAAATTCAACTGTTAATAGATTTTATCGAGTTAATATTAGATAATCTTCCTCCTGGATTATAACTTGACATTATTTTAAATTTGAAGACGAGTTTTTTTAACCCGAGGCGATTATACAGGAGGATCCGAAGATTTTATTATTATTTTTGATAGTTTTTAGATTTTATGATATTTTAGATATTTTTGATAATTTTTATCTTTTTCATTTTTATGATTTTGAATTGGTTTAGAATTTTTAAGATTTAAATTTGTTATGATTTTTTTATTTTTATTAAGATTTTCTTTTCTATTAAGATTTTTTCTTTCTTGTAAATCTTAAATTTTTGGTCTATATAAACATCCTATGTAATTATTTAAAAATGATCTTTTATTATGGAATAAAGTTTTCTTTGTCGGTAAAATTTATCGGACGATGATTTTTTTTTATTTCTCTTTTTATTTTCTTTATAAATTTTTTGAATCCCATAAATTCTTGAGTTAACATTATTTTAATTATCTTCTCTTTACATTATTTTCATTTGTGTCGTGTTTAACTTTTTCTTCTTCTTTTGAGTAATCTTTATCTATTGAAAAATATTACGTATAGTCAACCGAGTTATAGTAACTAATTTAAATGGAATCGAAGATAGGTGTAGAGTGATCGACTAAATTCAAAGAAGATATCGTAGAATGATCATTAATGATTAACAAACAGTCAAATATTTGTCACTCAAAAGTTTAATTCCTAGAAAGCAATAAAACACCAACCCCTAAAGAAATATTTTTGTAAAATCCTAATGATCGAAAAATAATTTATTATAAAGTGTAGATGAAAACCTATATCTTTAAAAGTTGTTCATTTTCGTTTTATATTTTTATAATTTTCTTATTCCATTTCTAAAATTTTGTCTTCTTGTGTTAACAGAAATTACATACACGGCATTAAATGTTATTATCGAAAGATTGAGTTTGAAATTTGCATTCACCCACACGTAAGTAGATGAGTGATGGTTATCTTTCTTTTTTAAAAAAAAAAAATCACAAATTATACCATATTGTCATATCTAATACAAAACTTAGGTCTGTTTATTTGGGAGAACGAAGTGAACAAAATTTCATGACCCCTATTTACTTCATTAAAAAAAAGGTGAATTACTTTACGATTATGAATTCATTTGTAGATCATTTTTTATTATTTTTTCATCCATCCAAATCAAGCGAAAAGTAATTTCTTCCCTCCAACTATGTAGTCGAATTTCTCCTGACTCGCAATCGAGCCTCATGCGACCGCGGACAATGACCCTATGAGACCGCAAACTATAGATCCTGACGATCGTGAAAGGCGGCCTGGAGTGACCATAGACAACTGTCCCGTGCGACCTCAGCCCAACACGAGATTACCTCACGCAACCACATGCAACAACCCTATGAGGTTGAATCGCATGGTCACACCCGACAGCTCCGCGCGAGATCACCTCGTGAGGCCGTGGTTGACAACTCCCACCTAGGTCGCCTCGCACGATCGCATGTGACAGCCCCGTGAGGTCACTTCACGCTGCCATGTGTGGCGCCTCGTGAGGTTACCTCATGCAGCCATGTGCAAAAGCCCTTGTGAAGTGACCATAGCACCTCACGAGGGATTATATTTTTTTTTTCTTCCTTCATCTTCCCTTCTTTTCTTTTTTCTTCCTTTTCCCTAAGAATTTTTTCGATTTTGAATTCCTTTCCTTCTCTCGGAGTAAACTGTTCCATGGTTCCGAGTAAAAGAGGAGGTTTCAATTGATTGAGCATTGCACTCTGGCAATTTTGCTTTTGCAATTGTAGTGGAGTGGTAAGCGGGGGTAACGTCTGTACATCAATGACTATGTGATGAAGCTCTCAGATAAGATGATGTCACAATGCTTCATTGATAGAGCAGATAATGCTGGAAAAAAAAAACATTAGGTCAGGGAAAAAAACTAGTATATTAGGTTAAAAAAATGGAATATGCCTTTTCGTCCAATGAGAATGCATACCTGCCCCTTCGTCCGTGATGCCTCTTTTTCCCACAATTGATAAACAGTAAACGGCTAGTATATTAGGTAATTGAAAAACTAAACCTGCTAAAAGTGAAAAATTCATATAGCAAATATCGTAGAGCTTAGAAAAGCTCCGTTTTGTAACAAAACGAGAAAAAAAAAACAACATGAAAGAGCAGAGGGCAGAGTGAAAAGCAAAAAAAAAAGGCAAGAAAACTGGCGCTGTTTTTTAGTAAATTGTAATTTTTATAACAATTACGCGCAAAGCATCTACACTATGTCTGATTTAGTGATCCGTTTTCTAGTTGTATTTGAATAAGAATTCTCCACAGGAGCAGGCGGCTTTGACGATGCACCAGGTTTCTTGGAGGATATAAGAGCTGAAGACAGCAGGGCTTCAACATCCGCCCTCTGTCGCTTCCTCCTTGCAATCAAATCTTTAGGTTCTTGTACAACACCAGATTTACTATCTGCTATCTTACTGCTACCTGGAGTCGATTCATTTGAATCTGGGCAAATTGAAGTTTGACTCGAAGAATTACACCTGGGATTTTCAGAAAATCTCCGAGCAGTTTTTGCCTTTTTTATCAGTGAACCAGGATCTGTTTTCTTACGTCTACCCTGCCCCCGACTCAATTCATTTGAAGCCAGGGAAACTGCATCTGGACTTGAAGTATTACACCTATGAGTTTCGGAAAATCTCCGAGCTGTTTTTGCCTCTTTCATCAGAGAACCAGAATCTGCTATCTTGTTGCTACTCTGATCCTGACTCGATTCATTTGAAGCCAGGGAAACTGAATTTTGACTTGAAGTATTACACCTTGGGATTTCAGAAACTCTCCGAGCAGTTTTTGCCTTTTCTACCAGAGAACCAATATTAGAATTCTGTTCCAAATGTGTAGATTTATCTTCAAGTATAGCACAACTTGAATGTTTTCTTATACTATTTGCAGAATCAGCTGAATCTTCACATTGCTTCACAGGCTTTCTTTCAATCCTAGAAACTTCTCTGGGAACAATATTCTTGGGGTACTCATATGCTTGCACCGGTGATAGTAAAGAACTGCTTCCCAACTTGTGTGTGCCAATGGAATTTGATGAACTGCTTTGGAAGGTGCCCCTGCTTGGGTCATTGTTCATGCTAATGCTGTGCTGTAATTTGTCACCAGTTTTAGTACATAACCTCACAAATTTGTTTCCACGCTCAGCATTTTTCACTCTTCCAGTCTTATTATGGTGACTGGAATCCAAATCCAACTTAGAAGGCTTACTTTTGCGAGATGAAGACACAGCCTTAGTAAAGATTGAGTTATATGGCCTGGTAACTGAAATGAACAAATTCCTTTCTTTGGAATTCTCGATCAAAGCAGCCCAGTTGACATTTGTTTGCAATGTCCTGGCATTGCCAACTACCCACAAGGAGAATTTGGCTCTTGTTAAAGCAACATTCATGCGCCTGACATCTGCAACAAATCCAATACCATTGGAAATAGATTTTGGTGTTTCAGCACTAGAACCAGAAGCCCTAACAGTTGAGAGTACCAAGATATCCACTTCACGCCCTTGAAAACCATCAACAGTGTTAAATTCCATGTCAGATATTTGTTCTGGTCCAAACACAGAGGAAAACCGTGAACGTAATAGTGAAAGTTGACTCCGATAAGGTGTAACAACCCCAATTCTTCGAGAGGTAAATTCAAATGGGTATCTAAGAGAGTAGTAACCAGAATAATGATAAGTATTGCACAGTAGCAGCACAATTTCATGGATCTTCCCAAGCAGAAAAGTCATGCTTACCTCTTATTTAAGAACTTCAATATATCAACAGCTGCCTCTGCCTCAGCCTCATTAAATAGGGATACAGAACTAGAATTCTTACCATGATGCTCATGACCGTCAGCAATATCAAAGAACATGTACGGGCTAAGATAATTGTTCTCATGGAACAAAGCTGACCTATCTGCCACCTTAGCACCATTCAGTAACTTACTTTCATAAAAGTGCATCGAAGGAAATCTGCATATCTCAGGATGCATTCGATGCTACATAGAATTAGAAATATAACATTAAGTAAATTGAACAACTATGACCACTGAAAGTTGTAGTTAAACTATTTTCTTATGCAAAAGGTATCAAATTGGATCTTCAACTTTCTTATGCAACAGGGATGTTTACTTTATTAAATAATATATATTCTTAATCATCTTACATCTAGTGATGGATATCTATGTAAAAAAGTGACACCAATCAACTAAATCAAAAAAGGAAACCTGTACTACACAAAATAACTCCATAACATGCATATCATTACAAAGTCAAATACAAAGTTATCATTCATTTAAAAGCTGCAACTACAATTTCAAGTTGAATTAAAGAAATGGGATGCCTTCATGTAAAACATAAAGCATGGAACCTCCAGTAAATGGTATCCACATAGTATAGACATCTTCCATCAGAGAACGATACATATATCTTATAGGTATAGAGTGAGAGTACCCATAATTTTAAGAATACATTAACTTATGCATACCATAACAAATACATACATTAATCGAGGAAGAGGAAGACTAAAGAAGACTCGGTTTACAACAATAAAATAGAATAAAATTCATTTAAATATAGATGACAGCATAGTAGGGAATCGAGCCCAATGACAAAGTACATCCATAAAGCCAACCCCACTTAGTGGTATAAAGACTTAGTTGTTATTGCATTAACTTATACACACACATGATAGGTATATGGCTAAAAAAATTGTCTAAGGATCATGAACACTTCTAGTTCTCTTGATGAGGTATAATAAATATTAGTGACATGATTTTTTTTTTATTCAGTTCTCTTTCTATATATAGCTGTGGATCAAAGGTATGCACTTATGTTTTTGCATTACTACTAGATGAACAAACCAATCATATTAATAAATAAACCTCAAGTCTATTTTTCAATTATAGATGATATTGTATTAATTGGTAATCATGTAAATAGATCAAACTCAAATCTTTACTTGTGAGCAAATAAATCCCTTTAGAAAGTCAAAAAAATTAAGATGTTGAAAAAAAATGAATGTATGAAATGCAATTTGAGTAATAACAAAAAACGATGGAATAGTTAAGATAGATATAAAAGTTTTGTTAAGAGTTTTAAATATATTGGATATATTGTACAACAAGGAGATATTGATGGAAATATTATTATGAGAACAAATAATAGATAGTCGAAATGGAGAGAAGCTTCTTCAAATCTTTTGTGATTGTTGTGTGCCCATTAGGCCTGTAAAAAAAAATATTCAGCTAGAAGATATTGATGAAGACATTTATTATTAGTATAAATAATAGGCAGTCAAAATGGAGAGAAGCTTCTTCAAAACTTTTGTAATTATTGTGTGCCCATTAGGCCGAAAATAATTAAAAGGATGTGGTACAATAACTCATATTTATGGAACAAAGTGTGAAGCTATTAAGAAGCAACACATACGAAAAAACCAATATAACAAAGATGAAAATGTAAAGATGGATATAAAATTACTAGAAAAATAAATAAACACTTGTACCTCGAATAGATGAGATAGACTCCTAAGCCATATTGAAAGATAATAAATAAATTTCATTGGTTGAAAATTTGACTCTACTAGAGTGAAAGGTGCAAAATAGAACAAGATCAAAGAAAATGTCAGTCAATATAATTAAAAAATAATTTCCTCAACATTGGTTAACAAATGGTCTTCATGTTAAAAATTCTATTTCCTTCATTTTAAGACATGGTAAAGATCTAAACTATGATCTCATGAGATCCAATGAAAAAAATCAAGTAATAATTTAGGGAACGGAAACAGAATTCCCTAACTTCCCTTTTTTGAACCCATATATAAAGAACTAAAAAAAAATATTAGAAAAGTGAAAAAGAATTATTTTCTACATCTAAAAGTAAAAGTTTCAAAACCATGGGTTATCAAAAAATTTCAGTTCTAAAACTAATGATTTAACTTTAAAAAGTAAACCCAATTTATTTATTTGAATTCAAGAAGGTGAAATAATATGAACCAAATGAAAATGCAAAAGATAATAATAAGATTGATGATGGTAAACAGCAAATAGTTAAGTCAAAATAAGATTGTTGATGATCATGATGATTAACATAGTCCTTGAAATTACATTCTTTCATAAATGCACAAAGATTAAAGATCTCAAAAATCTCTTATCAAAACATACAACACTTTGGTGTCATCTATATTAATTAATGAATAAAACTTAGAACGAAATAAGGTGACATAAAGATTTCCGAAATTGTATTTCTTTTAGTTTTCTTTAGCAAGAAGAAAGAAAGAAAAGGACTGAAAAATATCTTCTTCACTATTCATCTATAGTTTTTGTTTAAATTGGGCAGAAATCACACTATCATGTGCAGTAGAGCTTAAGTTTGACTTTAAAAAATTCAAAATTATTTTCTTTAAAAAAAATATTTTTAAAATGTTTTTAATCAATAAAATTGTGAAATTTAAATTTTCCTCTCATCTAAAAACATTTTGCAATTGTTTTCCTATGAAATTTTTTTCTCTAGCCCTTTTCCCTAGTTGTTTCTTTCCATCTTGAAGTTATGTAGAATTTCATGGTGGCAAATGTGTGCCCCCCCGCCAGCCCATCCCAGGACCAACACGAAGGAGATAAATCACGGGGGCTAGTCTAGCTAGCCCGAACAGTGACCAGTGCATGGGAGAGGGCAGGAACGCTATGTAGAATTTCATCAACCTATAGCTTAATTACCTAGCCGACCCCACGTAGTGGGATAAAGCTTGATTGTTGTTGTATAGCTTAATTACCTGTTCATTAAGGATTATCACTGGGTGACCAGCTCTTTGCAGCCGCTCAAACATACTGCACTCATACAGAAATTTGCTGGCTACATCAGAAAATACAGTAGCAGGAAGCTGCTTGGGATCACCCACCTTCAAAAAAAAAGCCCATTAACAAAGTTACAAGTCTGATTGATACTCTATTACAGTGAGAATTATATAGCGATAACTATGCAGGACATGATTAAGATAGTTACCATTATACACTTGGTTCCTTTGGACTTGAGTAGCTGAAGAGGAATTAATGTTGCAGGTTCAAGAGCCTGTAGTAAAATTCAATAAGTTTTCACATAATATTATTCAGCCATGTGATATTGAAGAAAATTAATAATAATGCTCAAACACTATAAACATACTTGAGCTGCCTCGTCAATAATAACAGCATCGAACAAGTTGTGTTCAGAGTGAACTCCAAATCTATTGTTAGAAGCAGATTCAGAGCACACGCCATATATATCACCACCACATCCACTAAGGGTTGTTACTACAATTTCTGCTTCCTTAAGGATAGATTTTCGAATTTTCTGCTTGAGAGACCAACTTTCTTCAGAAACTTTCTTTTCTCGAGCATGAGCAGCAGCGAGATCTGCACAGATTGCTTTCTTCTGCCCGTACAACATATTGAGCTTGGCACCAATTGCAGCGTCAGAAATCTCTAATGAATCATTTTTTTTTAAAGATTTATCAACATTCAAATCATTGGTGTTCAATTCATTTTCTTCGATTTTAGCACGTTTAGATTCATAGTATCGGATATTGTCTACAATTTTTTCCAGTTTTGCACGAAGTGAACTCGAAGCTTCTACAATATTATCATTTTTGCCTGCAGTTTTGTTGTTGATTTCTTCTGCAAGTTGTCGTTCAACAAGTGTATCAATGAAGAAGGGTAGAGAACTAGGGTGAACTGTTTTTGAATTTCCAACACGCACTAGATATGGTCTATAGGCCTTCCCATCATTTCCATAAAGTCCCTCACTGATTCTTGATACCAATTCATCGACTGCAGCATTTGATTGGGCACAGACAAGTATTCTCCCCCTTAAAGATCGTTCAGTTGGTGCAGAGGAATCATTTTCTGCGTTATTAATTAATTGTTTAGCAAAGGCAGCATCCTGCCAAGCTTTTGCAACTGCAGCAGACTGACTGATAGGTGTTTTTTTCTGGTGAGATTCATTACTAGTCGACACTGAATGCATGTTTGATATTCTGGAGCAATAGTTCTTACAAACTCTAGGTAAAGCAAGCCACGCACTCACTACGGCAACAATGGTTTTAGTTTTGCCGGTTCCTGCAGCATAAAATAAGCTTAAGATTGTGCAAAAAATCTACGAAAACTTTATCAACATCATCAGAGGTGAAATTTACAAACCAGGAGGACCCTGAATGAGAGAAAATTCAAAGTTTTCCTTGGACTCAGATGATCCGATGGCAAAGCTTATAGCTTGAAGTTGACTATCATTATATGATGATATTAAGATGTTCTGCAAGGAGTGAGAAAGTTTTTCCAAAAACTTTTTAGATCCCAAATATCCAGCAGCATGATTCAATGGATTTAAGATGATTGGAAGAACAGGGATGTCATTAAGTGAGGACAGGGCTTGAAATTCTCGAAGTTGAGGAGTGATACTCATAAGCCTACTTAAAAACCATTTACTTCGTTCAATGAGTAGTCTTCTCACTTTGTTGAATCTTGAAGAACTATTTGGAAGATATGTCCTGATTACAAGAACTATTGAATAACTTTTGTCATTTTTTTCACGCCTCTCAACCTAAGAAAACAACATATGATAACACTGTAAGACACTCAATTAGTTTTGAGTAAAAGATCAAATCATAACAATACCTTTCCAAGTACATGCACATTCTGAGCACAATTTTGCAAAGGTTCCTTTGTAAGCAAAACCAAATCATTTTCTGTGCACATTCTTGATGCAACACTTTGAGTTGAATCAAGACAGCCACGAATCAGATGAAAATCATCCACCCTTTCAACTGAAACTATACTTAAGTTGTTACAGCACATATCTTCCATAGAAGTCTCTAAGTGTGCATTATGTAATTGGGCTTTGAACTCTTCCAATACCAATGGCCGGAAAATTTGCACATAATGGCTTGATGACTCAAAACATAAAGGAACCTTTCTTAGTCTAGTTGAAGATTTTCCATCATCAATGCCAGAGGTTAAACCCACAAGGGAAAAATAGTCTAACTCTAAGATGGGTCGATACCAGTCATCTAGTTTAGGAGGTTTAAGCCTTCTGATCCCAGATTCTTGTCTATTAAGAAAACCTACTTTGTTTTTAGTTGGCAATTGAAGTGGTACAACTTGCCTTCTAGGTACAGATATGCTTTGCTTTGTTGGAAGCAATTTAGAATGTGTAGATCTATTAAGTGCATGTTCTAGTACATCATCATCTTCACGTATCAACTCTTTGATAGCAGATGACATTTTTGCTTGGCTAACTGACTTGTCTTTCCTAATGGATGAAATGTCCTCACTTGTATTAGATGACTTAGTTATTTCTTTATCTGCTCCTAAGTTCTTTGAAGGAATCAAAGGTGTGCTTGCAGAGATGGACGACTCCAATGAAACCATATTACCACTAAACACATCATTCACTGGTATATGAGAAGAGAGCTGAGTGTTAGTAGGAGATATTCTTGAAGAAATTTTTTGAAGATTGTCACTTGGCAAAGTAGTATCTATCTGCTTATGGTGATCTGATGAGTTCCCTATGCCAATAAAGTCAGGAGCTGTTTCTTCTATTTCATCATCTGAAAGTACAATAACGCTTTCATTCTTAGCTGACTGCGGCAAGGTCACCCCAGCACTAACATGATCATCATATAAACAAGTCTTGGGAACAGTTTTCTTCTCACGGAAAGGCTCGGAAAACAATAGCATTCCCCTTTGAACTTTATTTTCTGACGCTTCTTGAGTAAGTGATATCTTGAGTTGACGAACTCTCTCTTTAAGGTTATCAATCGGCACGGTGGCTGGAATGCAAGAACAAGCACATAATTAAAAATGAACCAAAAGCAAAAGGATACAATACAAAAACCAACTGATAAATCTAACCCTGTAACATAATTTCTTGAATGACATCGAGATTGCCTGATATCCTAAGAGTCGGTGAATTTTTTAAGTGGTTGAGAAGCGCAAGTGTGCACTGCTTCCAATGCCTACTAACAACAATAAGAGACGATCTCCCCCATTCCATCAAATCAGACAGCCACTTAGGATCAAGGATATTTAGGCATGCTAGATTGCCAGACAACTCAGGTGAAGAGAAACTGAGGCTTTCAAAAACAGCAGGCAGTGCCTCGAGTAACCGTACACTTGTCATCTGCAATAACATGAAATATGAATATTATAGAATGAATAAAAAATATCCTCAATGAACCAAAGGGAGTAAAAAGCAGTGAATTAAAACCCAGTTTATTCAGTATCCATCCGGAACTATACAATTTCAATATCATGTCATGACGATACCGGGGCATGCTAAGGATTACTTCATAAGGTGTTCTATGATCTATTCAAATGAGTTCTAATTCTATAATTCCTTTCCACTTAGCTTTATCTACAAATATAATCTACAAGTTAATTTAATTAAGATTTTAGAGAAATAAGTTCCAAAAATATAATAAGCATTTCAACTAATGATTATACCTTCTTAATATCAAAATAAGCATTCATGCATCAAATGGGGGAATTAGTTCTTGTGGCGTCCTATAGAGATCAATTGCATAATTTTCCAAAACCATGTTAAGTAATACTCCCAAAACAAATGGTATTGGGATTGATTTCTCTAATTATATAAATATATGTAGGTTAAATACTGGAAATTGGACATGCACAGACAATTGAAACCGAAACAGTTATAGGTACATCTTGATTTAGCTAACTCTGACCTCTTTTCTACTGCTATTGTTCTGATTCATACATCCCCTCCCCTCCCCTCCATTCTTTTTAGTGTTCATTTCCTCCCTTATGATCAATAGACCAGATCAAAGGAATAATAAGAAAAGTATCTTAATATCCGAACTGGTATCATCCATCAGTGCTTCTCTTACCCTCCCTTATCATTATTGTTTAATCTCTTCTCATGATTGGCAAACATAATTAAAGGATGAGTCATAGGAGAAGAGAATCTTTTAGTGCTGGTCAATTCTGGATGGTACTAACGGAGGCAGGCAGTCCTAATCAATATCATAAAAATTGTCTTGGCATAAGAAGGATGGTGAAATTTATTTGTGCAGTCATAGTAGGTACCTGTCTGCATCCCAAAACAAAACAGTTTGTCCGTGCCGACTAATACCAATCGACACTTGGAACCATGAATGCAAAATCCAAAACCATCAAAAGGAAACAATACGTGCCATTGTCAAATTTAACTAACAAATAACTGAAAAGGTCAAACAAGTTAGTACTATGAAATGTAACAAGAAAATTGAAAAGTACCTGACAAGATTTGGAATCAATTAGTTCCTTCCCATTCTTTAAGCATTTGACAATTGATGGCCATACAATTGCTGATAAAGAGCAACAAAATTTCTCCCAGGTTTTCATGTCAACTGTGGTACCTGAGTTTCCATCTGATGTGTCTGGCAAATCTTCAAAGCATGGTTGATGCAAAAAACCCCCATGAAATACATGATTTGCAGATTTGGAATCCTCTTTAAATGATATTAGATTGGTAGTAACTACTTCCTTTAAAAGTTTGCGGATGATGAAAAAGAGGTGATGAAGATTATGAAAGTTTTCAACAAGTGAATCAGTTAAGACCTGAGATAAGTATACACATTGTTTGTATAAATTGAAAGATTTTTGAACTTTTGAGGGTAAAAAAGGTACTAAAAGCACAAATTTAAGTTGTCAAACATGATAAATAGCACCATCCTGATCGTGATAGATAGTATAATAGTCGATATAATTTCAAATGTTTAATCATGTTTAATTACATTGACCAGTTGTGTTGGTCTACCTCAACCCTTAACGACTAGTTGATTCAATTAAAATACTGTGCTGAGCCGGTCGAAACATTCCGTTCCGCTCGCCGACCGACACCGGCATGACCCCAGCACCAGGCCCCGTGACAGCTGAGAAGCATCGCGCGACCCTATGGCCGCAGCGGAGCACGACCCCCACGGCCGCCGTTGAGGGGTCGTACGACCCCCAGGCCGTGCTGGAGTTGGGTGAGCTCGTGGCCGCGTGAGTGGGGTCGCGGGTATTTTTTTTAAAATAAACTTAGGTTGATTATTTTAATCAACTCCTAGCTATGATAAGGATAATCTAAAAAGGCTTTATTAAACCCTAATAAAATTATCTAATTAATTATATATTTCATTCATTTTAATTCTAAAAAAATATAATAAAATTTTTATCTAGTTATTTATCTATTTTCATTTTTTTCCTTTTTTTAAAAGATTATTTTTTATATTTTTATGTTTTTAAATATTTATGTTGACTATTTTATTTTTTAATTAATATATTTTATATTTAAAAAATACTGAAACTATATTGGCACAATACGGTACCGAAATCGTATCGTTCCGGTCCAGTACCTAAACCTCGGCACATGTCGAAATTTTAAACCTTGAATTCAACCAATGTATCTATGTTTATCGATAATGTCTATACCATCCTAACTTATTCTGCGTAATTTTATCCTCTACAGCAGCTACCAAAGAAAATAAATACCATAAAAAAATATATGACTAAAGAAGTTCAAACCTTGAAATTAACTCAAATTATCAAATGGTGTATATTGAATTAGTCTTGAAATGCATCAAATTCATACAATCAAAGATAGCATTACTTCCTTCTCAATTTCCCAGGCACCTAAGTATCAAGTCCCAACCTCGATGAATTAACGGATGAATTTCCCTTAATGGGGGTTGACCTAAGAACACTGGACTGATGGGCCACCGGCTACAAGTCCTTCCCGATTTATCCTTATGACCAATGGGAAATTTTCGTGAGATCGGGCCGGTCACCCCAAGATTAGTCGGCGTAAGTTGTATGCCTAGTGCCAACTAAAAAAATAAAAAAAAGAAGATAGCATTATTTCAAAACAAAATTGGAAAAAACTGGTTGTTGATCATCATGCAACGAAAAGATATGGGTTGCAACTATTTGTAGATGATGTATCTTGGACAAGATCATTAGTTTGATTTCTACAAACACTTCAGGTAAACTAAGATGTCATCTGAAGTTTGAAGAGAGCCCACAGACACATGTTGAGTACAAGCTAATCAAGCAAAACAGCTAGTGCTGTTTCAGAAATTAATTTACTTATCTTTAACTAGCAGCCACAACTTCTACAACTCTTACACCATAGCACCATGAAAGACAACCTAAACTTTGCTACTCATATTCCTTTTCAAGAGTGCCAAACAAAGATGAGACGAAGAAAACAACTCACAAATTCCTCCTCGAGAACACTAAGGGACAAGCATTGAAGTTAGCCTATCCATCCTCGGCCTCTTTGCTTGGCACGACGGAGAATCACCTTTCATCTCTTCTATTTAAAAATAGAAAATCACAAGAAAGACTAATTCAGAACTAGACACCATCCACACATTGTAATCAATTGAAAAAGAATTTTAATTGGAAAATGAAGGGTTGTTTGATTTCTCAGGTGGAAAACATGGGCAAAACTCCTCCATGTTTGTCCCCACGACGCCAGTCAATTGGAAATGATTCTCGAGTAGGAAACAGTGGGTTGTTCAATTTCTCAAACGGAATCCCGTCGGCATCGAACAATCCCAATCCAACTTGAACCGGTCTAGATTGGGATCAGCTAATTTTACCAACCATGTTGTACAACATCACCTAGTATGGACTGGTCTAATGGTAAATTACGAGCTGCTACAACCTACATCATCATTTGGATGGTTCATTAACATACCAGGAAATGCAAGTGCTGCTACAGACAAGCAGGTCTCAAACAGCTATATGCCAATGTGATAGACCTCTCCTTTCACAACTACTTGAGGTACCTTTACTACTAAAGTTGACTTAGACACCACATGATATAGACTAGTGCAACAGGGAATCAGAAGTTGACCCATCCTAAATTTGGTAGTTCAGACAGGTGCCAGCTGGTTCAGCCTATCTATGTACTAAAACAGTCAGGTGCCACACCCCTTCTCAAGTTGAAGACTGCTAATTGTGAATGAACGCAAATGTTTTGATAGAAGAAATTTGCTTGGTAACTCTCTAAATGAATAATGGTTCACTCATTGAAGCATTTTGCTAGCCTTAACTTAACAGTGTAGCTTTCCATGCACAAAACTATTAGTAGATTTTCTAAAGAAACAAGATGAAGACTTCCTCACTTTATTTAGTTCCTATGTGATATGTGTCATTATGTTACTATGTCTAATCATGTATGCATACTAAATACATTTAATTTGATTATTGTAGGGAATTTGTAGTATAAGACATAGCGAAATTGTTATGATAAGAGATGACGAGTTACCTATAACTAAGAACTTAAGTATCTAAAATCGTTTTTGCAAAATGGAGGGTTTGATAGAGACGTTTTACATAGAACACAAGCATAATGTTGAAATAGAGGAGGGCGTTGGGTGTTCTTTGGCTAGGTCACAAGCTCACACCCGCTATTTCATCGTTAATGTTGTAAATGATGGTTGTTGGTTACTCGAGTTCATCTAGGGAGTTGCTATGAGAAGGATGAAAACTTCATTCTGCCTAATTTCAAGTGGACAAAAAAATGCAAAAATAAATATCCACAGATGGATTCATAATCTATCGGCAAATTATTTTTTCCCCCAAATTTTAGTCCACCCAAAATGAAATGTTGATAATGATGGTTGCTGGTTACTCAAGTTCATCTAGGGAGTTCCTGTGAGAAGGATGAAAACTCCATTCTGCCCAATTTCGGGTGGACAAAAAAATGGAAAAAAAATGATCCATACATGGATTCATAATCCGTCCGCAAATTTTTTTCCCCAATTTTTAGTCCACCCAAAATTGGCCAAAACAAAGTTTTAAGCAAACGATCAATTCTTTCCTTCATCAGAGCTCCAAAGTAAACAATACATAGGAGTTCTAAATTATCTATTATGTGCATCGGGGGTTTGTTGACTGATATAATACAATCTTCAAAGGAAGAAATGAAACAACAACAACCACCAAGCCTTATCTCACTAGGTGGGATTGGCTATATGGATTCTTTTACGCCATTGAGCTCTATCCCCTACTATATCATCTATACTTAAATAAATTTTATCTTTTTTTATTGTTGCTAACCAAGTATATATTCGTACTATATTAAACGTGTATCTCGGAGTTTTCCCTCAATAGATGCACCTCCGACTTTCTCTCTAATGTTCTCATTTCTTATTTTGTTCATCCTCGTATGTCTACACATCCTTCTTAACATCCTCATCTCTGCAACTCTCATCTTCTGCTCATGTGTTCGAGTCATAGCCCAACATTCAACACTATATAACATAACAGGTTTAACCGCCGTTTTGTAGAACTTCCTTTTAAGTTTTAGAGTTACTTTACGATCACATAATACACCCGACGCTCTCCTCCATTTCAACTATCCTGCTTATATTTTATGTAAGACATCCATCTCAATCCCTCCATCATTTTGCCAAAATGATGCTAAATACTTCTTGACAACTCGTCATCTCCTATCTTAACAATTGTCTCATTACGTCTAATATTGCTTAAGTTAAATTTCATATATTCTGTCTTTACTCTACTAAACCTAAAACCTTTCACTTCTAGTGTTTCCCGCCAAGATTCTAGTTTAACATTTACTCCTTCGCGTGTTTTATCTAACAAAATAATATCATCTACAAATAACATACACCACGATACTGTATCTTGAATGTGTCCAGTAAGTTCGTCCATGTAAAAAAATAAGGACTTAAAGTTGATCCTATGTAACTCTATCTTTATTGAAAATGATTCAGTTAATCCGCCTGAAGTCTTCACTCTGGTCGTTACATTCTTGTACATATCCTTAATTAGTTCAATATATGTTACATCAACACCTCTTTTTTCTAAAATTCTCCATATAATTTCTTTTGTAACTCTATCATAAATTTTTTCTAAGTCAATGAATATCATGTGTAGATCTTATTTTTGCTCCTGATATTTTTCAATTAGTTGCCTTAGAAGATGTATAACTTCTATTATCGACCTTCCAAGCATGAATCCAAATTGATTTTCGGTCATCGTAGTCTCATTCTTTAATCTTTTTTCTATTACTCTTTCCCAAAGTTTTACGGTATAACTTATTAGTTTAATACTTCTATAGTTTGTATAATTTTGTATGTCTCCCTTGTCTAATATAAGGGAACTAGAGTACTTACCCGCATTTTTTTCGTTTTCAATATCATATTAAATAATTTTGTAAGTCATTCAATACCTTATTTCCTAGGCACTTCCATACCTCTATCGGAATATCATCTAATCTAACGGTTTTTCCATCGTACGTCCCATTTAAAGCTTGTTTTACTTTTGAAGTTTGAATTCTATGATAAAAATTTAAATTTCTATACTCATTTGACCTACTTAAATTACCTAGGTTAAGTTTGTCACTTAACCTTCATTAAACCATCGTCTTTTATTTCTCCATCATTTACTAATATCCTATTGCATTAATCTTGAATACATTTTATTTGGATAAGATCTCTCGTCTTCCTTTCTCTCACTTTAGCTATTCTATAAATGTCTTTTTCCCCTTCTTTTGTATCCAATTTTCGATATAATTGTTCAAAAGTTTCATTCTTTGCTTCATTCACTGCTCTTTTTTTTTGGCTATTATATATTTTTTTAAGTTTTCCTCGTTCTTACAAATATATAATTCCTTATAAGCGGCTCGTTTTTCCTTCACTTTCTCCTGTACTTTTTCATTCCACCACCAAGATTTCTTAATTGGTGATGCATGCCCCATTGACTCACCGAGTATACTCTTAACTATTATTTTCAACTTTGATATCATCTTATCTCATATCGTATTAGAGTCACCGTATATTTCACCTAATGCTTGTACTCTTACCTTCTCCTTAAATATGTTTTACTTCCCATCTTTTAACTTCCACCACTGAATTCTAGGAGTCGTATATATTTTTCTTCTATTACTATGCTTGAGGTATATATCCAACACTACTAACCTATGTTGGGTAGTTAAGCTTTCTCTAGGGATGATCTTGCAATATTTACAAATCTTTCTATCCCTCTTCTTAACCATAAGAAAGTCAATTTACGATTTATTATTCCCACTTTTGAACGTGACGTTCTTCTCTTTTCTTAAAAAACATATTAGATAATATAAGGTTGCTATCGTAAAATCCAATATATTTTTTCTTTCATTTCTCGTTCCAAACCCATAACCCTCATGCACCCTCTCATATTCCTCATTTTTCAATCCGACATGCCTATTTAAATCGTTTCTTATTAAAATCATTTCATTTGGCGGAATATTTTGTAATACTTTATCTAGGTCATCCCAAAACCTTACTTTGGTGCTTCTAATCTTACTTGAGCTGCATACATACTAATTACATTCATAGTTTCTTTCGCCACTACTATCTTGAGAGTTATAATTCTATCTCCTTTTCTAACTACTCCTAAAACTTCATCCTTTAACTAACTATCTACAATAATACCCACTCCATTTTTTATTTTACTTTTTCCTGTGTACCATAACTTAAAACTCGAGGTCTCTATCATCTTTGCCTTTTCACCTACTCATTTTGTCTCTTGTACATACAAAATACTAATTCTTCTCCTAATCATCGCATCTACTACCTCCATTACTTTACCAGTAAGGGTTCCTGTGTTCCATATTCCAAATCTTAGATTATTAGTTTTTCTATAATATTTATTCTTATCTAACCTATGGTGTGAGAACTTTTATAATCCTTGTCTATAGATTACAGTCGGATCCTGCAATGCGAACTCTTACATATTTAGCACTACACCCGAGTTCTGGAGATGTAGCAGTCCTTGCCGAGACGTTACAGTCAAACTCTGCAACGCGTTCCTTCCAAGGAACAACCTAGTATTAGCACAATAATTTAATCAAAGGAAAAAATGAAAGTATCCTAATAATGAGTGAATGACACTCAACTTTCCTTGACGTTAGATATGAAAAATATAAGACAATACAAAGCTAGTAAAATTTCTATCAACTTATTGGTATAAATTTACATGCTTTATTGTAAAGTAAGTCTTAAGAGATATTTCTCATTTCTTGATCCAAGTTAGCTGTGAAGCAAACCCAACTCTTGCAAGCAAAATGTCAACAATATGGATGTGGACCATCCATTATCTGAAAAATAGCAAGTCCACAATCGCCAAACAATAAGAAAACATGAGGAAACCAAGTTCACCGTTCATTTTATTTAATTGTGGTCATTCAATCAATGTCAAGATAAAATCACAAAAAACAACAAAGGAAACACAGTAGTATGAGAACTGATTTCAAAAAATTGATCAAAAGATACCATACCAAGGTGAGGTTTTTTTCAATTTGATAAATTGCAACTAGAATACATAACAAATTGACAAAAAGTTTTACTATTGGTGCGACAGTATCACAAATATTTTCAATGATTAGATACATATTAGACATTGAAATAACATTTTTGATGCATTACCAGATCATTAACACATTGCGAAATGATGTGATAAATTCACTTCTAATACATTAGAAAAAGAGCTTAGCATATAATTACTGTAATGTAACGTATATAATTGAAATGCCAGATTGTCAATTGAAAGTTGCATAAGGATCACAAAAAAAAATCTACTCATAAATATAGATGGGGCCTGTCAATTGAAGCAGGTCTCCGAGTATTATGCCAAAAAAGGATGTCATTTCAAAGCATACCTGTTGCAAAACAAATCTCAACCCGGAAAAGATAGCAGACATAGAAGTAGCACTAGAGCAAAGAAACTGAAGCCCTGAAGTCAAACCTCGAGTCCTTGAAACATGTTCCAATATAACTCTGTCAACTTGTCTTATACCCTAACCAAAAGGATGAAAATAATTTAAGGATATACCTTCAAAAAATATATTATATTAAAATCGCCATATATTTTTATATTGCATGTAGCCAACCTCAAATAGTTAAAGAAAAATACAGCTTGGGGAGGATGATAAAGATAAGATGGATCTAGAACGTAGATAATAACAACATGCGGGAATTATGCATTTCCATTTCTTCTTCCTTCTCAACTCTGCTAGCTTATTTTGGTGTCAAGTTAGGAGTCAGGTCAAGCAACATATTGCACCGAAATGGTTATCATCATCTAGTTTTATTTGTTCCAACCAAGGTTCAAAATCTTGAATCGTATCGAATCGTATCATGCTAGAGTTTGGATCTTTGACTCAAACGATATTATTTTGGTGTCATGTCAGCGTTCCAAAATATGGTGCCAATAGCAAATTAGAGGTGGAAGGAGGAAGTGAATAAAGAAAACGAAAAAGACAATTTGTGTCCATCTACAATGGTACAATTTGAGATTGTTTTTGTATGAACACAAGTTACAAAAAAATTAACAAATATTATTTCAATTCATTATGGCATGTGTTATAGCATGCCAAGTTTTGTCGAATATGTATGAGATTTCAAATGATGGTCCTAACTATTTTAGGTCAGGCACATAGATATTATCCTCCATTAAGCTCTATGCAAAAGCAATTAAATTATTTCTTTGATCTTCCTCTAACATTTCACCTCCCACTTATAGCATCAATTCTTATAACTATAGAATCTAATAATCATCTAAACATGTCTATAGCATCTTAGTCCATTTTGTCATATTTAACATGGAAATATAAAATTGTTCTTGGATATTAGTATTCTTCTATGTTATCCTTTCCAGAATTCCATATCTATCATAGCATTTTTATCTCTACTAAATTAATATTTTGTACATATTGCTTAGTAGTCCAACACTTCAATTTATTAAGTATGGTGGGTTGTACCAGTCTTAAAAGTTTTCTTTCAACAATCTCACAAAACAAACTATCATATCTTCGTCACTATCTCCTTTTATTAAATAATAGACCAAGATGTCTCTTATAGAAATTTTATGTCAACTCATCTTAATTTTTGTATCATTGAAACCACATTACATTTATTCAGTTTTACATCATGGAAGAAGGCCAGCATTCCTAGTGCCAAGTCATACATGTTTATGTTGGTCAACACAGATTTACATGTACAAAGTTTGACTTGTAAAAGACTCCATGCTGACTAGTGCTCCAATTCTTTATGTCCATTGTTTAGCAGCTAGCATGGATTCTTTTACAAGTCAAACTCTGTATATGTAAATCTGAGCTGACCAACATAACATGCCAGCATAGAGCTAGTATGATTCTCTCCCACCAATCCTAGAATGCATCTCTACCACAATGAATAAAAAGACTGAACGAAATCAAAATAAAATTGGAATCCTTACATCATCCGGATTTATAATCAAAAGTATCAAACTCTCAGCCATTTTTGGCATCCAAGTCCACTGCTTATGAAGTTCCCGTCGCTCTACTTGCAATACAAAATGGCCAGCAAACCTAATCAAGTGTCAGAGATCAGTTAGTGTTTATAATAGAGAACAGCAAGGAGATCAAGAAAATTATTGTTGACACACACCCATATCACATGAAACATTGTATCATCAACTAATTAAACTATAAAGAAATGTATGGAACTCTCATCAGAAGAACATTGCTATACCTCTTGAGCGTTTTTGTTAGAACCAATGTCCTAGATGAAGCCCTGACAGAGTTTCTACATTCCTTCCCATCACCACCATCATCTGTTCCAGTAGGAATTTCCCAACCAAAAGATGATGAAATTTCTCTAGCATTTACTGACAGCCATTCTTCAATGGAGGATGATAATTCCATTGTAGAGGCAAACTCCAATAATGATATGTGAGACAAAGCCCAGAAAACTGCCTTGGAAAAGGATATAGGAAGCATAGAGGGTTCTATTTTAATTAGAACTTCGAACCATAACATTGGGATACAGGCCCATTCTGTACATTCAAAAGAGGTAAGTTTGTTTTGGGTGCTAAAGTCACTCCAGCAGTTATCATCCTTCTCTTCAACACCATGAGAAAATAGTTGTTCATCCTCATCAACAACACAAACTTGGTGGGAGCTTGATTGACAAGTTGAAGTTCTATTCTTCAGTTTCAAGGAAACCAAAGCAGACGCATCAGAAACTATTATGGTATTGATTAGATCAAATGCTGGTTGACGCAAAGAGGAATGCAAAGATGAATCCATCAATGAGTTGACCAAAGAGGGACCCCTGCCAAACAAAAGATATGGTGGACTAACGAATCGTGATCATAGTAAAATTATACAAAAAAGAAAAAAAATGGTGAGATGAACATAAAAATGCAATCCTCAAAACAGAAAAAGAAATTAAACAAACCAAACCAAAACAAACAAACATACAAATAAACCATGTATGATTGTGCATTCTATACAAAAACCATTAGGACATCAGTTCCAACCTGAGCCATTATTAGCAACCCACAAAATGGGACCCAGTACTAAATATGAGAATTCTAAGATGACAGTGATTAATAAAATAAGATAACAGGAAAGCAAAAACTTTAGCATTGGATAATTAAAAGAGAACTAGAAAATAAATATAGAAACAGAGCAGACGTTTTCATAGAATACAGAATCATAAAAATAGTACAAGGTCAAGGAAATGGAAAATTTAAAGCAATTATCACAGAAAGAAACAATTTCCAAAAGGCACAAATTTGCCAATTGCTTACCACATGTGAGCGCATTCAGAAGGCGGGCATGGAGGATTCAGCATATAACCACGATGTACAATAAGAAGAGAAATCTGAATAAAGTAGAGAAATAAACAACACAAATGAGTATAATAATAGAATCACTAAAACCAATACAATAAGGAACCAATGTCGATTAAAGTCATGTGAATCTAGAGATCAGCCCACCTTACAAGAATTCTTCCTCATTAAATTGCTGAAGTTTTTACTCTGAGTTACTTGATGAAGAAGAAAATAAAGAAAATGCCTTCGTTGTTTTTCATACTCTCCGTCTTGCAAAGATTCAAGAGACTGGAGTGAGAATTTAAACACAAATCAGATGGTTGAATTAGCTATAAAATGAAGAACAATTTAGAAATTGAACTAAAATAAGAAAGGACTGTTGTCAATCAAAGTAAGAACATTAAATATTTACAGTGCCAAATAGAAAGATGGTAATGACAAACCTGTAGAAAAGGTAGAAAAAGATCGAATATTTCTTTATGACTTTTCTCATTGCGAGTGTGAAAGCATTGTCCCAATAAAGTGTTGCGCATCATACTGGGAGACAGTGTTGTTCTCAACCACAACTTACATCCTAGAAATGAAATGCAATGAATCATAACCATGTCTCATGCTAGTTACGAACTTTTTCTAACTTTAAAAAATCAAGTAAAATACTGACCAAGCATTTCAAATAGTGTCCTAAGGCAAGCAACAGCAAATGAGAACTCAGCTGTGTCATCACTAACATGGTTGAGTACTATACTTAAGAAAATAGGATATTTCTCCAGTATCCCATCTTCAAGGGCTTCTGCCTCGAGAAAGACAAGCCTACAAATAAAAGCGAAAATGGATCCACATAAAGAGCATTCATGGAAATAAATCTATGAAGCATGTAACGTATAAGGGGGAAGCTTAATTTAGCATCCAATAAAAAAAACCACATACAATGTTTTAAAGCCATTCCATACATTTATGCGCTCATGCTGCACTCTTGGCCTTAACATATCTGAGACTGATGGCAAAACATCTGCTTCAAGAAACCCAATATACTTCCGTAATAAAGTCTGGACAGGCTCTAGATCTGCTGCTCTCCTAAAAATGATATAGTAAAACACATTATAATTATGATTCTGTTTCCAATCATGTAAAATTCTGAATGGAAAATTTATTGTTGCAAAAAAGAATAGCAATGATCCCATGGCTAATTATTTGTAGTATCAAGCAGCAATGGTGGACAAGAGCAGTGTGATGCATAACTTTCATTACTAAGCACTAAATGAGCATTTCTTATTAAAGAGCTGACTGAGATTTCCTGTAAAAGGAGATGCAAATCAGTTTGGAAACATAATAATGAAACCATTTGAGCATACAATAAACTAAAAAAAAATTTAGCTGAAATAGGTTGGAAAGAGTTAAAACATGTTTGTGAAATAAATGAAGACAGGATAAGGATTTAATAGTATTTGCATACCAATCTTCCATATACTATAGCCATCATGAATACCAGAAGATGACTAGACAGTATATTTTTGTGCTTCTGTCGGAATAACTGGATAAGAGCAAACCAGCAATCTAAATATCTATTTTTATAGACCATATAAAAATCTGTATGTTGTTAGCATATCCAGGCTCCGAATTATGTTTATGATTCTTTACATTTTGTTATTAACTATTCTTCATTGGCTTACAGGAAAATGTGATAACTATCCTTTATCAGTTATATTTTTGTGTCAATCACGTAGGGAAAAATATCAGCTGAAGCATTTCTGTTTCCATTAGTTAAGCCTAATAATTTTGACATGAGATAATGACCCGTAAAAGAAGCAAATACACACTCATCCTAATATAGTCTTAAATCTCTGCAAACAGAGCCATCTATCAAGTTTAGCATCTCAATAGAAAATTTTGAATTGAATCCCAAACAATCAATATGGAAAATAACCTCAGCTTTCCCATGCATCCAGCCAAACGAAACCCAACTGCTCGAGCTCTCCCACTTTTAAGAAAAAGTAGAGCATAAATCCCCTGTTATATGTACACAATCATCTATCAGAGTAAGAGAAATTGAAAAGAAAAGATGAAAACATCCCAAGTCCAGCTACTAAATAGAGAAATGATGAAGTAGCAAAGGAGAATTATAGAGACCACAAGAAAATTACTGGGTACTGTTGATTGCTTGAGAGAGCAACTTCATGAGACTCATCAACTGCCTCAATAAAAAATTGAAACTCATTAGCTAGTAATTGGTCATCCAACAATAGAGGAAACATTAGCACCTGCAAAATGAAAATATGGCAGGTTATAAAATTTCATGATTAACAAAAAAATTGTTAAGAAACATCATGGATCAAAATACAAAATAGCAACAAATACACACACAAAAAAGCATAAATCCATATAAAATCAGTTAATTATGTTTGTCATCCAAAATAATAAGCATTGCTTCAGAAAAACTAATGCGAAGATAAAATTTGCACCACATTTCTCATTGCATCAAATTTAAGGGATAAAAAGAGAGAAAAGTAATAAACTATGCTTGATATTTAATTTATATAAAAGCTCAATGCAAACTCTTTTCTTTGGTTAACAATTGCAAACTTTGTTCTTAGATGAAACTCCACTAAAACTAAACAAGGACAAGAAAGGTATAAAGATCATTCCTGATTCATGCAATCAATAAATCCACAAGCACTATTGAGGATGGAGTAACAAACAACATACTTCAAACATCACACCAACAATTTCTGCACCCTGAGATTCTGGATTGTATTCCTTGCAGCGGATTTTTGTATTAATATTTCTAAGATGCTCTGTTACCCTTTCTTCATCAAGGCATTGCAATACAGTCAGTAGAGGATCAACAGAATCTGTTTCGTATTCAACATTGTAATATTCTTGAGCATGATGATGTTGACATATACATTGGGTGCAGTGACCTAATTCTCGAGAAACTCGCTTCCACAAAATCTTGAGTGGTGAATCACAATTTGCATCTTTGAAATAATTATGGAATGTCTCCAAAAGAGGCACCATTAGGTCTGAGAAGTCACACCAGATATGCTTTTCCTCTGGTAAATTGACCAAAAAGTTGAAGGAATCTGAAAACCTGGAATTCAAGTCAAACTTGGACAATTAGGAAATCTCATTAAAAATAAATAGTATATGCAACCCAAAAAGTTGCTAAAAGAAAATTAACTGGTACCCAATAAACTCACCCCAATGCAATCTACCCAAATTTCCTCAACCAAAAAACTTAGACATCTCAAACATGAATTAATTTAATTGCATTACTTCTAATTACAGGTTTGTATAAAGATTTAAAATTACAATGGGAGTCTTCCATCAGTTCCCTGCAGTTCATTTATGAGCCCAAGGAAAATTACTTTTTGCATACAACCACAAATGCTACATCTACATAACTGCAAAAGGATCACACATTAACCTAGGTGCAAACATTTACAAACCCTGCAACATATTGGACTAACGTTGCAAGTAGTTTGGCATCTATAGATACCTATAACTAACTAAACAACCATTTTAAAACAGTTGTACTGCATGTTTTGTGATAAAAACAAATGTCATTGGCAGGAAAACTACACAAAAAGGCAAGTTATACCAACATTCACCACCCGGTCCTCTTTAATTCAACCCTCCTCATTGGTGTCATCAGTATGTATATGTTGCATTGTTTTAAAAGGTGGCTGCCTAGGCAATTATGGTAAGGGATAGCTTTGCCTAATTGTTAGGCGAATCTTTAAAAAAATGGCTTCATCCACCGAAGTGGCCTAAGCATTTTTAAGGACAAAAGAAATATTTAATAAATTGTAGGTTCATTTAATATTAGAAAGTAACCCTAATTTTCCCTGTTAGCCCACCCAATACTTATTGTTTGGTGAAGCCTCCCATTCCATGTGATTTTCACCTCTTCTTTTTCACCTATGACCTATGTCAACGGCCTACACTAATTCTGAGTCATTTTCTGATCATCTTTTCTTCCTTGTCTTCTATATGTGTTCTCCCTCTTCTGATTTTTTTTTTCATATTTTCATCATTAAATCTCTGCAAACATAGAACCTCTAAATTTGTTTTCCAAATTTCAAGGTTGTTTTATTTGGTCGCAATGTGAAAGATATAATGTTTCATAATTATTGTGTTTTTAGTGTTTATTTATTAATTAGGACATTCATTTGTAATTATAAACTTGTGTTGAACATAGTTGCTATATATCAATCAATATTAGTTAATTTTAATTTAATATAACTTGCTCTTCTATCTTAGTATTATTTTAACATTGACTGCCTGTCCCTACCTAGATGCTAGGCAATAGACTGATCGTATACCATATAGAATTGCCTTTTAAACCTTACTCAGCATGTCGAAACAACATCAAGACGATGTTGTTTCAATCATGTACAAATACCCTAGCCTGAAACAATATTTTAAACCGTGAGTCCAAAATCAACTATTTGTAGAGCAAGTAAGAGGAGTTAGACCAAGTTTACAATAGTGACTATAAGTAATGCTTACATAAATGATGGAACCAATCAAGTGCAATAAAAAAAAAAACCTCTAACCAGATGCAAAATTGATTCCCTTAAAGAAATCAATGAGATCTAGGATTCTCCAACATCTAAATGAATACTCGTCGTCATAGTTCATGCCTACCCAATCCTGATTGTTAGAAACATCATAGTATCCATTCATCTATCACCTAGAAAGAAACCACTAGACAAACTCAATCAATTCCAAGTTTTGCCACAAAAATAAAATCACACCAAGGTTGTCCCCTTTAATTGTAACTCTCATTTTTCCTCCTCTTTTCGCACAAGTTTCTTTCCCTTCGCCCAAACCATAGACTCAAGTGTAAGTCACTAACAGTCAAAATTAACATTCAGACAATTGGCACATTAGGACAATTGACTTATATCAAGCATAAATGTCTCATTCCACCTATGTCAAAACAATTTTTGATGGCATCGACAGAGATATGAAAATTCTATTTCCATGACTCATTCAATTTCATCTATTGGTCACGAGGAAATAAATTGTTGTAAAAGAGAGAAGGGAAAAGGGAAACCACCAAATGGAGCACCAACAGAAGCAAAGAGAAATTATATCAAAATGTGAGAAACCATTTTTCTATGCCACATACATATGTTTATTTCAATTTTAATTATGTTAGTTCAAGTCTAACTCCTAGTGATTATCCGAGATATATTTGCAAATATGTGCAAAATTTAGTTCCAATACCAAATATATAGGAGCATAAAACCAAATCTTAAAAAAATATAAGGTTGACATCACCAATACAGTCATTTTGGAATTATGAAGTAAGTATTAATTGGCATGCTTGTTATATTTTTGTGAACTTTAATCCAATTGGCTTTTTGATTGTTGTTGACATATATTTTAAGGTAAACAAGTTAAGTGGAAAATAATTGAATGATGGTAATTCATGTGAGTTTATCTAAACATTCTTTAAAGCATGTCAAGTAATGGCATGACATGATACTAAGATTGTATCATTCCAATTGAAGGCTAAAACTCTAGCATAAGCTACGATACATTTAAAAAACCATCTATTCTCTTCTTCCCTAGCCCTAAATATAGAATAAATGTATGTTCATAATAGTTGCTCTCACACCTTATCAAGCCTCTAAAAGGAAAAAATTGTCATGTACTTAGAAAATCTAATAAACATCCCCTTTTGTACTGGGGTCCTACTCACTTCTAGAATATACATCAGTTCCTTCTCCCTACACCTACAACAAGCATTACTCTTTCCCAGCATCTCACACTAAAGAGAAAAGGCTCCCACAAATCTTACTTTGCCAAATTCACCACCATCCCCATCGTGACGAGATTAATTTCCCCATCAAACCATCATGACAAAATTATCAATGCCTCCAATACCACAAAACCCAGATCATGAGCCAAATCATTTATTTTTGAAACACCAAAGCAAAGTTCAAAATCTCAAGCCGTGCCGAAAGTTTTAGTCTTTGATCGGAACAATACTATTTTGGTATCATGCCGATGTTTCAATACATGGTGCCACTAGTGGATTGGAGTTAATGTGGGGTCCAACCCAGTTCATGTTAATATTTTAATTAACAAATTTACAGGCCGGGCCTAATTTGCAACAAACAAATGTACCCTAGTATTATATATATATAGATGGGGGTTATTAGCGGGGAGGAGAGGAGGGGGGGCTGAAAAAGAAAAAAAGAGAGGGGAAGGGGTTCGGCCACAAAGAAAAGAGGGAGGGGAGGAAGAGTTTTAGGGTCTTCTTCAACCTTGGTGTCGTCCCTTCATCTTAAAGAAACCTTTGGAAAAAAATTGAAGGAGGTCAGATCGTGTCCCGTCACTCTTCTACACCTCGCTCGATATTTTTCCTAATAAAGTGCTAGGGCAAGATTTCTAACATTTGTCTCTACACTATATGGATCATATTACATATGTTTTGATATTCGACGCATGTTTTATTAGTAACGAATACGACTCTTTTATTCTCCTTATTTTTGTGAAGATTCGACGAAGTTCTAACGACCTTTCGATATGGATCATGTTGCTTGTATTTGTTTGTTTCGTAAAAATTTGTTTAAGTTTCACGTCGATTGATGTGTTACTTTGATTAACCCTAAGGTTTAATTAGTTGAGGTTAATTACAGTCGTTTGATATTAATTAATTAATTAAGATTAGTTAATTAATTAAGATTTAAGTTTGTTTATAGTTTGGGTGATAGTTAACCGATTTACTTAATTAATAATCTTGATTTAATAATCAAACGTCGGGTGTTTTATGTGATCGTAAAGTACCTCTAAAACTTAAAGGAAAGTTTTACAAAACGACAGTTAGACCTGCT
>JBBUKS010023382.1:0-11517 GCA_038050645.1 Hedychium gardnerianum
CCATTTAGGTCGCCTCCTATAAAAATCATTTCATTTAACGGAATGTTTTGTAATACTTCATCTAGATCGTCCCAAAATCTTAATTTGGTAGCTTCATCTAATCCTACTTGGGGTGCATATACGCTAATTATGTTTATAGTTTCTTTCGTCACTATTATCTTGAGAGCTATAATTCTATCCCCTTTTCTATCTACTCCTATAACTTCATCCTTTAACGAACTATGTACAATAATACCCACCCCATTTCCTGTGTACCATAACTTAAAATCCGAGTTCTCTATCATCTTTGCCTTCTCGCCTACCCATTTTGTTTTTTGTATACACAAAATACTAATTCTTTTCTTAATCATCGCATCTATTACCTCCATTGATTTACCAGTGTGGGTTCCTATGTTCCATGTTCCAAATCTTAGACTATTAGTTTTCCTATAATATTTGTTCTTATCCAACCTATGGTATGAGAACTCTTGCTTATTTAGCACTACACCCGAGTTCTCATGGAGATGTAGCAGTCCTTGTCGAGACGTTACAGTCGGACCCTGCAACGCGAACTCTTGCATATTTAGCACTACATTCGAGTTTTCATGGAGATGTAGCGGTCCTTGCCGAGACGTTACAGTCGGACCCTGCAACGCGTTCCTTACGGGAAACATTCTAACATTAGCACAATAGTTTAATTGATCCATTCATTGAAATTTGTCATAGTTTAATATTGACTGGTAACCTAACGCAACCCTCTTCCTTTATCCGGATTTGAGACCGGCCATAACTTATTCATCATGGACGAAGTTAATAATTCACATACCTAAAGCTGGTTTAGGACTTCGCCTGGTTAATCCCGAAGGTAGACAACCTTTCTCTTTCGTTTGCCTATTAGGAAAATCTGGAGCATAGTTTATGCAGAAGCCAACCTCCAAGATATTCGTCCCATTTGATATTTGAACCCTGATTTTTTTATTGCTCCTCTGAGAGTGCACCACACCTGTAATTGTAGGGGCTAGGGGTAGGTTATATTTGAGACATGTTTAAAGTTTTACATATAAAATTGATGAGAAATGCAAAATTGATCGTATTTGAATCGATCCTGTAGTTTCTTTGCTGTATTTCCATACCAACTCATCTATTAAATATTTTCTGCTTCCCCTCAAAATAAAAATTCTCCTAATACTTTCATAATGCTTGTTCAATTCAAATTGTAAGCCCCATAATTTGCATTTGCTTGTGCAGATCTGTACAGAGAGACAGTACCCACCCGCCGAGATTGCCCAGATTCTTGATTCTGCTCTTGCGAGTTTGCAACCGTGTTCTCCACATAACCTTCCGATCTACAGGGAGATTGAGACCTGCATGGGTATAATTAAAAACCAAATGTTGGCTTTGATACCGACCCCGAGCACCATCGCCCCAGAAATTACGACAGCTTAGAAGTTTCTCACTTCTGTCTATTTTCCTCGTGTAGTCAAGCGAACAATTTTAGTTTCTTCTTCATGCTATTCAGTTCCTTGTTGTCGTTCGATGCTTCTCAAGCACAAATCTGCTTTACTCGACAGGTTGAGCAGTGAAGTTGATTCGTCGCATTTACGAATATGCTTAATAAACTTTTAACGTCTAAGCTAGCAAATCATTTACGAATATCCTTTTTGTAAACCTCCATTGTGTTTTCCTGACTACTTTTTGTACTCTCCAACTTGGATTTGCGAGTTTTATGCGCGATGAAGGCTTTGCTCGAAGTTTCTGATTAGTCTGCAGGGGCTTCCATGGATACCGACTACCGACTTCCCTGCTTCCATAGAGTTCATCAGTTAAGGTTGGAGATCAACACATCTTGTTTCAATAAGGTATAGAAACATTGTTGAATAGCAGGGATCATTTACCCTGCGTGCAAGAATGCCAAGTGATTCAAGAGACTTTGACGTGGTTTTAAAAACCCTTATTACAACTCAGTCCGAGGGATGGATGACATGCCAAACAGAATGCAGTAACTTTCTCGACACAATTAGGCAGGGTACCGTAAAGCACCTACGATGATGACTCCTAAACTAGTTTATGAATGGTTTTCATATCAGCTACCTCCAGAAGAGTGCCTTTCTCCACATGATCCCACCACTTCATTATAAAGTTATCAACCACCAGCCGGAACCATGGAGAAAGCTTGATGCCCTCCTCGCCGGCATCTGCCTTCCTCAGCAGCTCCTTCAGCTGGTCTCGGTTCACGTACTTCACGTCGGCAACTTCATCGGGATTCGGCAGCAGTTTCACGTCGCGGACGATGAAAAGCAGGTAGTCAACTATGGGCAAGAGGAACATCCATCAGAATCAGTATGTCATCGAGTAATGGATTCTACTCTAAACGAAGGTCAACAGACGCAGCATACCCTCATGTTCCCCCCATTTTCCATCAGATGGAGCTTTATAGAGCATGCGGCCAAGAGGAATGAATTCGTCGACAGGTATATCTTCAGCAGGAATGCCTAGCTCATCCAGCAACTTTCTTTGTGCAGCATTTCTAGCCCCTGCCGTGGAGAAAGTTAGGATACATAGTTTCGAGGACTGAAGACGACTATGAATATTACCTAAGTAGTTCTCCTGAATAAGTTCAGATTCTCGGTAGAGCGGATGACTGCAGCAGGTATTTGTCCAAACCAGAGGAAATGTTACTTTTGTTTCAGATCTTTGCTGCAAGCACCAAAATATGAGAATAATAGATGCAGATAGTGGTGTTTTGCATGACAACTTATTTCAAAAGCTAAAGAACACTCATCTACATATCTTAATAGGTCTTCATTTGCATACACAATTGGATTCAACTGCCCAACCTAACATGAGATTTGACGGATGCATATTACTGAGACGAGCATGATTCTTCGAGTACCATGTTAAAAATATTCTTAATACATAGGGTAAATAATCAACACTGACAACAGAAAATTAATAAAATGGAAGTAGATGATCAAACAAGACCGAACTGATTGCCAGTAAAACCTATTTAAGTTTAGTTAGATATGAATACTTGAGGTTTAGCACAAGTGTCGTCATAGTTGATCGCATACCTGAAGTAGCAATTCATATTTCGAGTTGAATAGGAAAACACTAAAAGCTCTATGGAGAAGGTTCAGTGATTCGATCTTTTCCATCAGATGGCCTAGAAACACACAAGATGAGAAATCAATCCAGCATCCAAAATAATCAACACCAACAAAAATAATCATGCATATTGCAGTTGGATGAGTTTATTCCTATCAAGCATCCAAAAAGACTATGGCCACAAAACACCCAATCTTGAGTTTGCCAGAGATCTGGGAAGCAAAGAATCCAGAGAAGAACAGCCCAAAGGGGATGAAACATTGAAATAGCTATTTTAGAGCTTATCTAGATAGTCCAGTTGATATTGATAATTGATGTAGTTATTTTAGGGTTTGTTTTAATAGTACAATTTAGACATTTTATATTCTGACTAGTAATCTAAGAAAACTTACTGTGAAAAAACTAACATAGATGGTGAAATCAGTTAGGAGTATCAACACCATTACTCACAGTTGTATTTGGATTCATGTCCAATGACGTTGTCATTCTCATCCACCAAGATACATCTGCAACCATTAAATCACAGATCTAGAACAGTTGAGATTCCAGACAAGCTTTACAAACAACTAACAAGGACAACACTAGAGGCATCACAGCACAAGAATGTAAACCTTGGTAATTAGCATAGTTAGCTCACCTTAGAGAAGGATATTTCTAAAGCTCCAGAAACAAAAGTATCAGATTATATCCAACTTTATAGAAATATTTTACACAAGGTCCATTCATTCACAGTAATCTGAATAAATCAATACAAAAGACAAAGACCTAGTAAAAATAGATATGGAATGAGCACTAATTGAAAAGGAAAAGTTCATCATATCTAACTCTTAATACTTTATTTGAGTGCTTTCGTCTCTGCATCATTTCTTCTAATCCAATCCATTGTAATCTATTCCACCAATTCATTCCAAGATGTAATACCGTGCATAATCAATCAGATTTCTCCAGATTCACCATTAACCCTAGATCTACGGAATCACATACGTTACTCCTCCAGAAAGTAAGCTACAGTGATATAGTCAATAATTTCCTACCCCTATCGCTAACTACCTCACATCTAAAAACGCGATTCATCTGATTAACAACTGCAGACCTAGCAAAACAAATTCATACGGAGAATGAACAATCAGAAGAGCCATAAAGCAGCAGGATCGAGGCGAGACACTATGTAATCAAACGCGCGGATCGAAGGGGACAGAGCAGAGAGGAGAGAGAGGGAAACTCACTCGTCCTCGAACATGAGGCGCCTCTGGACGGCGTCCATGGAAGCGTCGTCGGCGACAGCGGCCATCGTCACGGCGGAGGGAGGTAAAGAGCGTGTGGCCGACGAGGTCGCCGGGGAGGTCATTATAAAGAAACCCCAGGCTTGGGGGGAACGTGCGCCGCACGTGCACGGCCACCCATTCCGCTCACTGGCTCTTTTTTCTCGTTCGAGGGCCAAGATGTCACGTGTCTTCATGCTATTGGATGACACGATGGGGGGATAAGACCACCACCACATGCCGTTAGACCAAAACAAGGATACTTACACCATGATCATAAACATATATTTAATATAATTTTTATATTAAAATAATATAATTTTCACATCAAATATTATTTTAATTCTAACCCACTCACATCATATCACATTAAAAAAAATATTCATTAAAATATTTTGTTTTTTTATTCATAATTTAATTATTAAAATATAATTTAATTTATTAACATTGATATTTGATAGATTAATTTTTTTTAAAATTCGGGATCCAACTAATATATATAAAAAATTATACTAATAATTTTAAAATATTAATATATATATTAAATAAATTAAAAATAATAATTTTTATAAATATGCATAATAAAATTAAAATATGTTATTAAATGTAGTTAATTTAAATTTATAATAAATAATTAATATTCCTATAAATAAAGATAAAAACATAATTATATTTGATTTTATTAATTATATAATTATATAATAAAATTAAAAAATAAAAACTCTCTTCTTATTAAATATGATGTGTAAATAGTATAATATAAAGATGATATTGTACTATTTTCACACGTGTGAGAATTTAATATATGGATTGAAAATTTTTGATATTATTTTTAGTATTTTAGTGTATGAATTGGAAATGGCCTTAGTCCTTGGCTTAGCTCAGCGGTTAGGCGGTGCACTTGGAGCCTCATGAGCCGCCATTGAATTTGTTTGGAAATGTCAGATTGGGCGCTTTACAGGACGACGAAGATCGCGTCCGTGCCAGAGCACTACAATGGCATTTTCAGGATTTATCGAAAGATGGATGAAAAATTTTAGTGAGATAAAATTAATCGAATAAGTAAGAATTGAAAATTTAATTTATAAAAATAAAAACAACTATCCTTAGCACTGTTTGTTTTTGGTCAATTTTACTTTTTTTGAAAAATAAATATGAAAATTAAATTAAAAAATTTAATAAAAGAAATCAAATGGCCTCTTCGTATTTTTCTTATAAAGAGAGAATCCTATTTTAGAAAAAAATAAATTAAAAGGGCTTCATAAATACTTTATTTCAGTATTATTGTTTAATTTTAATCAAAGTTATTTTAAAATAATTTTGATAAATTATTCTATGTTATAGTTATTTTGGCTAAAATTGTTTCAATTATAAATTTTTTAATTAAAATCGTTCCAACAGTATTTAATTAATTTTGACCAATTAGAGTAGTTTTTATTAATATTAAAATAATTTTAACTATAATTACTTAGTAACTTTGAACATATTAGAGCAATTTTAACAAAAACTCTTATAACAATATGGAACATGAATATTTTCAAGATATGGAATGCATTTTTAATATATATTTTTTTAAAAATAAGGTATTATTTAATGATAATAAAAAAATCAATGATAATAAAAATAAAGAGCGGCCTTTAATTTTTGCCCACTATTTTTTAATGCTCAAATAAATATAAAATTTTTATGAAAAAATTAAAATATTTAAATTAAAAAACATTATAAAAGCAAAAAATAAAAATCATCATCTTAAACGATTTCATATTCTCCAAAAAAAAATATATAAAAGATATTTGTCCTAATGTATTGATTCTTTGCATGAAAAAAATTAAATATTTAATGAAATATTTTTGAACGAAAAATAAAAATCATCATCTTAACGACTCCTTCAAATAAATCGCAAGGACAATTTATATGTATTTCTGAATTAATCACTCGTACCAATGTTGCCTTAATTGTGTTAAATTAGGAGAGAATTAAAGTGTTTTAAAGTTATTTTTATCCTAAAAGAAGTTATTTTTAGGTTGATGTTTATTGATCAAAATTAATTTATCAAAATTGACTATCATATATTGCAACTATAATAGCTACTAAAATTTACTATAAAAAAATCATAGAATAGCGATGATTTTTGCAACAAATTAAATAAGTTATAGCAATTAGTAACAGATAAATATTTAGCCGTCGCTATTAACGACGGATAAATATTCATCCGTCGCTATTAGCGATAGTTGTAAATATTCCGTCGCTATATACATGATATTTATTTATTATCGATATATAACGACGGAATTTTTTTTTTATTTGTCGCTAATAGCGACGAAGTTTAATATTCTGTTGCTATAATTTTAAAATTAAAATTAGTTGCTTAAATAAGAAACGCTATTAGCGACGGAATATTTAATCAATCGCTAATTTGGAAAGAAAATAGGGTTTGCAATCGCGATCTTTTCTTGCGCGACCGTGAAAAAATGGCGATTGGCGATCTTCCTACTCCGACAACGATCTTCCTCTCCGGCGACGATCTTCCTCTCCGGCATACGCTCCTCCTCCGGCGATCGGTGATCTCCCCTCCCCTTTCCCTCCTATTTCCTATATTTTCTTCAATGTAGTTTTTTTTCATTGGACACGGCTGCCAGCGACGAGCATCGCCACTGTCAATTATGGTCAACCGGGGGGGGGGGACAAATATCACTCACGATAGTGCTCGGCCGGCCTTGGAGACCGATCTACTAGCCCCGACAGGTGATCTCTAGCATCTTTTCTTGGCCAACCACATCGGCTTAACTGTCATCGGATATTAATTTCTTTAAAATCAGTTGGTTCGAGTTTCTTTGTGTCTGAGATTATTTATTTTAAAATCAGTCTCTCATGTTCTAGTGATGAATGCCTAAATAAAATTTACAAATTAATTTTGATACAATTTACACTCAAAATGGATTTGTTCCAATTAAATATTTTAGATTTCAATTATTAATTTGTGGGTCTAATTTTGCCATGCAAAAAAAATGATCTTACAAAAGATTATGATTTAAATAAAACATGATAAAATGAGAGGTTAAATAAGCATGAACTTGATTTGCTAAATTATAGCTAATAAATCATAATTCAATAAGTAATTAGAAAGAGTTTATTATGGTAGTTTTAGGATTATTCATATTTTAATTTGATGGTTTTAAAGAGAGCTTTCACATGAAGTTGTATCAGTGTCTTCGTATAAGTTTTGGTCATACATATTATCAGAATCAAAGAAAATTATTTTGTAGTTCTAATATATACTGTTGTATTAATATGTGATACAAACTAAAGTGATCCTTAATCCTTAATTAAGTCAACCATAATCATAACTATTATATTGGTAATAATTACAATAAGAATATGATCATTGCACTTCTCATTTAAAGTTTTAAATATAAGCATGATTAGTCACATGATTAATTACATTGAAAATTTTATTCTTATTAGGATACAATATATATGAATAAGGATTGAATGTACAATAGGTTAAATAACAGATTTATCAATCAAGAATTTTTTAATGAGGTTGAAGAGTTTGTGAATTTCGCTAAGTCTAATCCAGAATTTTTGAATGGTATTGAGTGAAAATGTCCATGTAATCAGCGCAGATGTAGAAATATCGCTTTCTGTGATGAGAATATAGTTAAAACACATATATGTAGGTATGAGTTTGTTCCAAATTATTATAACTAGTATTGTCATGAAAAGTCATATGTATTTGACCCAATTGGACCTTCCGTTGCTTCGTCATCCTACCCGATTGCTCCAAAGGAATCATCAAGGTCTGTATGCAATGCAATCAATGGTTTACGACGCAAAGAATGCATATGATCAATCGAATATAGAGGAAATATCTACGCCGAAAGTTCAGAAAATGTATGACATGTTAAAGGCTAGTGAAAGAGAATTGTGGGAAGACATTCCGTCTAGTCATTCTCAACTATCAGCTACTACAAAATTACTAAACATAAAGGCAAATCATCATTTCTCTGAACGATGTTACAATGACATGTGTCAATTGATATCAGAGTTGCTCCCCGTTGATAACCGTATAATTAATAACTTCTACGATACAAAGAAATTGATTAGAGATTTGAGTTTGCTAGTAGAGAAAATTCATTGTTGTATCAATAACTGCATGATCTTTTGGAATGAAGATAACGAACTGATAGAATTCAAAATGTGTACTCACCCTCATTATAAGCAGAGTAGTTGCATGTCTGGGAAGAAGAAGAAAAATATTCTTTTGAAAGTTATGTGTTACTTTCCGTTAACTGCTAGACTCCAACGCTTATATGCATCTGTCACAACAGCAAGCCACATGAGGTGGCATCATAACCATATACACGAAGGAGATATACTGTGTCATCCTTGTGACTCCCCTGCATGGAAACATCTTGATACAATATTTTCCTCATTTGCAATGGAACAACGTAATATAAGACTTGGACTTTTCGCAGATGAATTTCATCCATTTGGAAGCTATGGACAACAATATTCATCTTGGCCAATTATATTAACACCATATAACTTACCTCTATGGATGTGCATGAAAGAAAAAATTATATTTCTTACTGTGCTTATTCCAGGTCCTCAGAATCCAAAAGAGCAAATAGATGTGTTTTTACAACATTTGATTGTAGAGCTAAATCATTAATGAAATGTAGGGTCAGAGACTTATGACATTACAAATAAATCAAATTTTACAATACATGCTGCTTTGGTATGGACGATAAGTGATTTTTTAGCATACTCAATGTTGTCAGGATGGAGCACGACTGACAAGTTAGCATGTCCACATTGCATGGGGAGTCTGATGCATTTTCATTTCCTTGCAGTGAAAGATATCTTGGTTTGATAATTATCATAAATTTTCATCAGTTAATCACCCATTCAAGCGAAACAAGAAAAACTTCAAAAGAAATGAAATTGTTAGAAAACTTCCCCCAATATAAAAGTCAGGTGAAGGAGTTCTTAATGAAATTGAATCATTAATGAATTTCTACCGGTATATACTTCCAATATGACAACTCTCAAAATATGTTTTTTTTTCCTGCAACCACACTTGTTCACTCTAACAATATGCTTATTTATGTCATTAGAACCATCCTAATATACTGGGAGCAAATATGAATTTCTACCAGTATATCAGGATGGTTCTGATGACATAAATAAGTACTTTGTTAGAGTGAACAAGTGTGGTTGGAGGGAAAAAAGGATATTTTGGGAGTTGTCATATTGGAAGTATTTACTCATTCGGTATAATTTAGATGTGATGCATGTTGAGAAAAATTTCTTCGATAACATCTTTAATACTGTGATAAATGTTCATGAAAAAACCAAAGACACAACAAAATAATGAGGAATTAAAAGAATTAATAAGCAGACCTGAGTTGCATCAGAATGAAATAATTGGTAAATATCTGAAGGCTTGTTATACATTAAAGAAGCTAAGCAAGCATTATGTACTTGGTTGAAAGCAATCAAATTTCATGATGGATATGCCTCGAATATGTCTCGCTATGTGGATATGAACAGATTAAAAATGTTTGGAATGAAGAGTCACGATTGTCACGTGTTTATGCAAAGACTAATACCAATAGTTTTTCATGACCTACTTACTAATAATGTTTGACAATCACTTACAGAATTGAGTCTGTTTTTCATATATTTGACTTCAATGGTTGTTATGATATCCGATATGCTTTGGCTTCAGACAAACATTCCAATGATACTCTGTAAGCTTGAGCGCATATTTTCACATAGTTTTTTTGATTCAATGAAACATCTGCATGTTCATTTAGCTTATGAGGCACAACTAGGTGGTCTTGTGCAATATAGATGGATGTATCCATTTGAGCAATTTTTGAGAAAATTAAAAAATAATATTCATAATAAAGTAAGAGTTGAGGGATCAATATATAATGCATATTTGGTTGAAAAAATATCTTTCTTCTACTCTTATTATTTTGTCGATAATGTGCAAACCAGAAATCATAAGGTTCCTCGAAATTTCGTTGATACTCAACTAGTTGATCCATAGATTCTTTCTATTTTCAAATTTTCTGGTAAGGTGATGGATGCAACTGTTTCTAGACGGTTAAATGATCAAGAATATCATGTTGTTAGGATATATATACTGCTGAACTGTGAAGAGGTCAAACTATACATAAGGTAATAGTTCAAGTAAATACACATACATAGCTTTCTATATATTTGACATGTTATCTAATCTGTCTTCAAATTACCTATTTTGACAACTTGTATGAACAACAACTACACCTATAAAATCCATCAATAAGTGCAAGTAAGGTCGATCACAAGTTAGAGGATTGATTTGTATTTTGGTTTCAAATTTATGTAACTTTGCGATTAAATTAATTATTATAATACAACTATATTATATATACATCTAATTTATATCATAACTATTGTTATAGACGAACGATCATAGAATCTCAAATGTGCAAGATGAAAGGATAAAAAAATCTTATATCAGGACCTCTCCGTAACATAGCAGTTTACTCAGGTTATTATGTTAATGGTTTCAGATTTTATGTGGCCCAATGCGATTCACAAAGGCTTACGTATAATTCTAGTATTTGTGTAAAAGGATCCACAAACAACAATGATCCTTAATTTGATTATTATTGTAGACTTAAGGAAATCATGGAGGTTGAGTATCTTGCTTTACCTTTAAAAAGATGTGTATTGTTCAGATGTTCATGGTATGATCCAACTTCAAGAATAGGTACCAGAATACATCGTTTCTATAATTTAATTGAGGTTAACGCAAACAAAAGATTCAACAAGTTTGAACATTTCATTTCGCGGTATAAGCTAGTCAAGTATTTTATTTGAGTACTCAACGAAAAGTAGAAGACCTAGTGATTGGTTAACAGTGTGTCAAATAAAGTCTTAGTCAATCATAGAAATGTCGAACACCCTCACTGCACAAAATCATGATGCATATCAAAATGAAGAAGTCGAGTCACACTAAGTTGATTCCGAAATATAATCCACATCACAAGGATTAGTAGATGTTAATGTCACTTACAAAGAAATAGATGATGGAGAGATGTCGAGTAGTGAGGAGGTTGATGTAATAATAGAGTCTAGCGATGAGAACTTGCAAACTATTAATTTAGTAGAT
>JBBUKS010023440.1:0-11510 GCA_038050645.1 Hedychium gardnerianum
CCACCGGTCCGGCAGCCGAGCTTTCGCCGGAAAAACATGACGAAGCAGCTCACTGGAAAGAGGGACGACACCCCCCTGCACACCGCCGCCAGGTCCGGAAATCTGCCGGCGGTGAAGGGGCTCATTTCCAACGCCAAGGACGAAGGATTGCAGGATTTGTTAGGCAAGCAGAACCAAGCAGGGGAGACTGCTCTGTTCGTCGCGGCCGAGTACGGCTACGTCGACGTGGTGAAGGAGATGATCGAACACCATGACGTCACCATGGCCGGCGTCAAGGCCAAGAACGGCTTCGATGCCCTCCACATCGCCGCGAAGCAAGGGGACGTAGGTATTGCGTTCTAACCCGATGGATCGCAGATTTCCACAAAAGATCCCTTTTTTGATCGTCATCCGATACGATTCGATCGAGCAGAGGTGGTGAAGGTGCTGCTGAACGCGTTGCCGGAGCTCTCCTTGACGGTGGACTTGACGAACACCACCGCGCTCCACACGGCGGCGGCGCAGGGCCACATCGAGGTGGTGAACCTTCTGCTGGCGGCCGACAACAGCCTCGCGCTGATCGCGAGGAGCAACGGGAAGACGGCGCTGCACTCGGCGTCGAGGAACGGGCACTTGGAGGTGGCGAAGGCTCTGCTGAGGAAAACGCCTGCGATCGCGACGAGGACGGATAAGAAAGGGCAGACCGCGCTCCACATGGCCGCCAAGGGGACGAGCCCGGAGATGGTGGAGGCGCTCCTCGCCGCCGAGCCGGCTCTGCTTAATGCCGTCGACAAGAAGTGGGACACGCCGTTGCATATCGCGGCCAGAAAATGCCGAGCTCCGGTGAGCTAATTAAAGTAGTTGTCGAGAACGATGCGGAAGGAATATTAAGTGATTCTTTTGTGTTGCAGATAATAAAGATATTGATGGAGGCGGAGGCGGAGGCGGTGGAGAAGAAGGCGATCAACAAGACAGGGGAGACGGCGCTGGACGTGGCAGAGAAAATTGGGGATGAAAAGATCACCGGAATGCTGGTGGCTGGCGGGGTGCCAACGGCGCGGGCGGTTCGGCCGCCGCCTGCAGCCGCGGGGAACCCAGCGAGGGAACTGAAGCAGACGGTGAGCGACATAAAGCACGAGGTGCAATCGCAGATGGAGCACACGCGGCAGACGCGGCGGCGGGTGCAGGGGATCGCGCGGCGGCTGGACAAGCTGCACGAGGAGGGGCTGAACAACGCGATCAACTCGACGACGGTGGTGGCGGTGCTGATCGCGTCGGTGACGTTCGCGGCGATCTTCACGGTGCCCGGGGAGTACGTGGACTCCGGGGGTATGGCGCCGGGGCTGACGCTGGGGGAGGCCAACGTGGCGCACCAGCTGCCGTTCATGGTCTTCTTCGTGTTCGACGCGGTGGCGCTTTTCATCTCGCTGGCGGTGGTGGTGGTGCAGACGTCGGTGGTGGTCATCGAGCGGGGGGCCAAGCGGAGGATGATGGCGGTGATCAACAAACTGATGTGGGCCGCCTGCGTGCTGGTGAGCGTGTCGTTCCTGGCGCTGTGCTTCATCGTAGTGGGGGCGGAGGGACGGTCGCTAGCGGTGTCGGTGACGGTGATGGGCACGGTGATCATGGCGGCGACTCTGGGGACCATGCTCTACTGGGTGATCGCGCACCGGATGGAGTCAAGGAAGCTGAGGAGCATACGGCGGTTATCCATCAGTAAGTCCCGCTCTTGGTCGGCGTCCGGCGACGTCACCGACGCCGACCTGTACGATAGGGAGTACAAGATGTACGCAATTTAACGGAAACATTTTTCATATCACCCCCGTAACTTTATAATATTTTCTTTTTTCCAAAATTCCTCTGAAAGTGGGAGTTATAAAAATTGTTTATCATTCTATTTTTGAAAATTTTAATGCTAAAATGATAAATTTTAAAGTTTTCAAAAGAAAATTTTAATATTTTAGGTACCGAGAGCATATATATAAATAAACTAACGGCGTTAATGAATAACGGAGTTGATTGAACCATGTGAGCCGTTTGATTTTCCGTGGTCGTCACGCTGACTTCCGTAAACGACACGATAGACAGCGAAAGCATCCTATAAGCCCGCTTTCCTCCCTCGTCATCCTCCTCCCCGATCTGGCGGATCTCGATCCGGCCGGCGACTTCTCCGCTCCAGTCCAGTCCATTTTCCACGCCGTCGCCTGTTCTCCGTCAGCACCATGCTCGGCCGCCTCGCCCCCTTTCTGTTCCTTCCGCTCCTCCTCGCCCTCTTCTACCCTTCCGCCGCCGAGATCAAAACCCTAAAGATCTCTTCCGACTCCCGCCCCATCATCCACTTCGAGGACTTCGGCTTCACCGTCTCCGGAGAAGTCTCCGTCACCGTCTCCGATGTCTCCTTGCCCTCCTCCTCTTCGTCCGATGAACTCTTCGGCTTCTTCATCGTCTCCGACGCCAAACTCCTCCAGATAGTCCACGACTCAGAGCAGCCTAACCAGAACCCCGCTCCCCTTCCCAGCTGCGCCCTCCAGAACCCTTACGTCGAACCACTCTTCACCTTCCACGAGGTCGTCGCCACCCCCTCCCACAACTTCACCAAACTCTTCAGGGTCCGCCATCCCGACGAGTACGGTCTCTACTTTGCCAACTGCGTTCCCGGCGCCTTGGTATCCATGACGGTCCGCACCGCGATGTACAACGCCCGGCCGGACGGCACCAGCGACTACCTCTCCGTCGGCCAGTCCGCCGTTCCCTCCATCTACGCCTTCTTCTCGGTTGCTTACTTTGCTGGCCTCATCTCCTGGGCCTACATCTGCTTCCGTAACCGGCTCGACGCTCACAGGATTCACCTCCTTATGGCTGCCCTCTTGCTTGCTAAAGCCCTCGATCTCCTCTTCGCTGCTGAGGACCTTCACTACACCCGCTCTACGGGCACGCCCCATGGCTGGGACGTCCTCTTCTACGTTTTCAAGTTCGTGAAAGGTGTCCTCTTGTTCACTGTCATCGTCCTCATCGGCACTGGGTGGTCTTTCCTCAAGCCCTTCCTCCAGGAGCGCGAGAAGAGGGTGCTAGTGCTCGTGATTCCACTTCAGGTCATTGCAAACATTGCGTCGGCGGTGATCGGCGAGACTGGACCCTTCTTGAAGGGTTGGGTGAAATGGAACCAGGTCTTCCTTCTCATCGACGTTGCGTGCTGCTGCGCCGTCTTGTTCCCGATCATTTGGTCAATAAGAACTCTAAAGGAGACTTCGAAAACGGATGGGAAGGCAGCTAGGACTCTTGCAAAGCTCACTCTTTTCCGGAAGTTCTATATCGCTGTCATTGGGTACTTGTACTTCACGAGAATCGTAGTGTATGCATTGAGGACAATTACATCCTACAAGTACCGATGGGCGAGTGTGATGGCTGAGGAGACTGTGACCTGTGCCTTTTACGTCTTCATGTTTTATATGTTCAGGCCAAAGGAGAGGAATGAGTACTTTGTGCTCGACGACGATGAAGAGGAGGCAGCCGAAGCTGCACTGAGGGAGGAGGAGTTTGAACTTTAAATCTGGTAATGCTTTCTTTACAAGCTTGAAAACCTGGTTTACGACGACCTTGTTCTTGTTCTTCGTTATTCTATCTCGATTTTCTCCTATTTGTGTCAGTGATTGGCTTCTCACTTATTTCTCTTTGTCAAGTAAACATTTTGTTTCTGTATGAAATACTATTTAGGCACAATGTTATTGGTAATACTGATTATAGATCTTAGTTAGGAGTTTCTAATCTATGAGAATTATGAAAAAAAGAACTTCTTTATTTTAGAAACTCATGTGTTCTTCTAGTCAGATGAACTAAGCTAGTTCATGGACCTTAGCCACTTATTCTAGCCTACTGTTTCTTGTAAAAGCAAGTTGCCTAACAATATGTCAACCAATGTAATTACTAGTGTTACCATGATTTTGCTATTAAATGATATTCTTATCCTAAATCACGTGGCAAAAGATGACTCGCTCCTCCCAAGTCTCCTCCTCGCTTGCTCCGCAATGAGATGGAGTAAATCACGGTGAGCGTGTGACCGATTTTAAGTTGGGAAATTAAATTCCTTCCGTCTAAAAAAACTTATTCGATCATCATGTCTTCATCTTATGAAAAATATTTGAGATTACTGAGTCACCTTTTGCCATATTATTTTGCTATTAAATGATATTCTTAAATGGATGGACAGGTAGTTCTTGAAAGTAAGAACTGAAATTTTAGATGTATCAGTTTATTATTCAACTATAAGGAGATATTGGTGAATACATCAATGTTAGAACATTGGTGAGGGAAATTGCACATTTCCCACCCACTAATCCGACCCCATATTTCACCTCACTTAAATTTAGGAAGTGGTGATTTTTGAGGTGGTGCGCCACTTTTATTAGTAGTTCAATAGATATAAGTGTGCCTGTTTTTTTTTTTTTGCCAAATCTCAAATGTTTCTACCCTCACGAGCAAGGACTTTAAATATCTAATTTTACTAATTCTCAAAATAATCAATTCAATTTTATTATTATTCTATTAGAAAAAATATTTTATAATTAAAATTTGATTCTTAAATATTTAATTAATTATTTAAAGAATTTAATTATTATACTATTATCCCAACAACCTCTTGAGTTCCTCATCTCATGCCTATTTATTTGGCTACACGAAGAGCTTGGCAAATGTAGGTACTTTAAATTAGCATATCCTCAAATTAACACAATTAGGATTTTAAATCTTATTTAAATTATTGTTGGAAAATTAAACTTGTAGTTGCCAAAATTTGATAGTTTTGGAAGAGTTTTTAAAAGGTTATTTAATTTGACATTAAAATAAAAAATGGCAATCACGAAGCCGCTAAAATATGCACTTTTCGACACGTAGAAAGATTTCTAGATGCAATCGCAATCAATTCAATCTCCAATTTGGAAACTTTTTCATGATTGCAAGACTGCTGAATGGCAGATAAGCCTAACCGCCGAAACCATAGAGAGTCCTACCCTGCCTCTTCAAAGCGTAGACGACGTCCATGGCGGTGACGGTCTTCCTCCGGGCATGCTCGGTGTAGGTGACGGCGTCGCGGATGACATTCTCGAGGAAGATCTTTAGGACGCCGCGGGTCTCCTCATAGATGAGGCCGCTGATGCGCTTGACGCCGCCCCTCCTCGCCAGGCGGCGTATCGCCGGCTTAGTGATGCCCTGAATGTTGTCGCGGAGCACCTTGCGGTGCCGCTTCGCTCCGCCCTTGCCCAGGCCCTTGCCGCCCTTCCCTCTTCCGGACATGGCCGCCGAATCGAGTGCAATCTGCCAAATTCCGAAGCAATTCGAGGCGAAATCAGATCATTCGACAGAGAAGATAACTCGGAGAAGGAGGGATCGGGACAAGAAATTAGGGATCGATTCCTCACCTCAGACTGCGAGAATTTGCGAAGCTGTTGCGCGATGGAAAATTTATAAGGATGAGGGGTCGGAAATCTCGGACCAGTCAGGAATATCTACCGTTGATATTTCTCAGATGGACGGATGAGATGCGTAAAAACGATTTGCCATGGATCGCTGAGGTGGCAGGTATGAATTGGTTTCGTTTTAAGATAAATGTATTAATTCAGTTTAGAGAGGCAAATCTATGGGCCCAATTGGGGCCCACTGAAGAAGGATACGGGGGCGCCTCGCCCAAGTGGGAATGGGCACACTAAGCAAGATATGGGCCCAGCGAGATTTATTTTGTTGATTGTTTAAACATATTTATTATTTTATTTTTTAAAAAAAAATAGGCTCGGGTCTGATCGACCATGGTTGAATCAAGTTAAGCCCTAGTTGGCCTGGCCTGGATAAAGTTGAACCAGGGTGAGGCCTTGGTTAGCCTGGGCACGACTAAATCTTTGTTCATTCATTAACAGTGTCATTTCTTGAACCAAACATGTGACAAAAGAAGATAAATTTAATTTGTTAATTTACCATTGGAACGAAGTCCCAAAACTTTGCCATAACACTTGGAACGCTATGCTTCTATCCCTTTAATAATTACAAGTGACTCAAAATGAAAAGTAAGTTTATGGCCTTCTTCAATTTAAAAAAAAATATATAAAAAAAAATCAAAGTTCCAGACCGAGTTCATCTTCAATGTCATCGTCCTCTTCGAAGAGCTTGAGAAAGCGTGCCTGCTCCTGCTCCCTCTTTCTCTTTCTCCACCATTTGTACACCACCACCGCAGCAGCACCAGTTACGGCAGAAGCCACTGTGCATGCCACTACGATCATGGTTATTTTCCTTCTCCTTTGGCCGGAAGAAGCCTCATTCTTCAACTCGGTGGGGTCGCTGGTACCTGTAGACACCCACTCAAACAACTCAAAAGTATTTCTTTATCTTTTAAGTTTAGGTGAATCTACCAAACCATCTTCTGTAATAATATTCACTATAAACCACTAATCCTCATAATGCTCGAGTTATTTAATGTTCAGGTGACTTACCATCAGATGAAGTAGTGCACTCGGGGCATATGAATGAGGCGTTGAATTGACCGTCTTTGGAATGCAAATATTTTCCATGGACGAAATTTCCAGCACACAGCTCCCATTCATCGTATACATCATCAGATTTAAATGTGTCCTCTTCGTAAACGCCACACCTTTTACATTTCTTCTCTAAAAGTTCTGTAAGGGGCTGCCAAAGAACACGCGATGGATAATGATAAGTTGGTTGGTTTGGAATGAGCAAATTAAGTTTTAGATGCCCTATAAAAATCAAATGCAGTACAAGTGTGAATAATATATAGAAATGATCAAATGATGCGAGACAGTATTAATGTGAAGATGAAAATAATTATACAAGAAAAGTTACAAATTTTATAAGAGGCGAGACTTTAAAATTTGGCACACTAAGATTACTCGATACAATCTGCCCCACAATGAAGGTGTTCATAGTTTGGATCATAAACAAGGAAGACATAGATGGGAATATTTGGATAATGCATATAGCAATAACTAACTAAAGCAATCAAACATACCAATCATATCTCTTCCATATGAAGACATTAAGAAGGTCTTGTAAAAAAGGAAAGGGCAGCAAAATGTATTTAATATATGAAACAGAATCAAAGGGTTTATTTCCCAATATGATGGGCAAATTTAAGAAGGAATTTATGTATCTAGATCTGGATATAGTTAAGTATAGACCAAATTCAAAAGTTAAAAGGACAATATAGTGTTGTACTGAAAGCTAATATACATTAAGTACACAGGTACACATAGAAAACAAGCATAAAAGATGCACATATGACACTAACAATCTTTTGGAGAAAATTATCTGATCTACTTCAACCTCTACTACAATTTATAAACTAAAATCTGCAGATGAAATTTGAAATACTGACCAAATATACGCGGGAAACAAAAATAGAACATAAATGAAAACAATCTCATTTTACCACAAACCTGCCAAGATTCATCCCCGTTGAAAGTGTACAAAATGTCTTTTTTCTTTACATCAGGCAAGTAGGTCTTATTTTCTCCTTGACAGCGAAAGTAGACAATTGGTTTGGCAGGAAACCACTCCTTAGTAGTGAATATCTCAATCGAACCTAAGCTCACAATCCTTGATGAAAAAATTCCTGGAACAAGAAAACCAAAAGCTACCAACATGAGACCAAAGTCCAATCAAACAATTTTACAAGCAAGATTTTACAAATTCAATGTCTCTTTATGGAACCCCTCGAGTTCAGCAAGGATGATGAAATGTTTTATTACTTAACCTAGGAATCCCAAGTTGCAGAAACACATTACAAGAACATTGGATTAAGCATTTAACACCGGAAAATATAAGAACATATGAATTATTAAAAAAAAAAACTAATTTTAATGTCCTAACGAAACACGTTCCTATCCTAATCGTCCCTTCCCAATAAGTCCCCACCTTCTCCGCCAAAAAAAACTTTAAGATGAACAAAAGGTAACAAACCTGATTCCGTGGTTTAACGTCGAATATTACCTAAACAATCATATAGCTACAACAACGAGTTGTTTATTTAATATAAAATCATAATAAACAGAATTGAAGTCCACAGGCCAACTGCGAAGAAGGAATAAAATTGATAAATAAATCAAATTAAAACAAAAAAAAGTAAAGAAAAATCAAAGCGGAAATAGAGAGAACAAAGAGAAGAGCGGCGACTTGTTACCGGGAATTGAGCAAACCAAGACGTGCAAGACAAGGAAAAGGCGAGCAACTGAGATCGACGAGCTCGAAGGCCGTCGAGTTCTCCGCATAACGATCGGAGCTTAACAGATCCCGAGAGATCGAGAGAAAGACGAATCGAGCGAGCGAAGGGAGAGGAAGACTTGATCGAGAGGTGACCGGTAAATAAATAACGTAAACGATGGTTTTTTGCTTGCTAGGCCCACCCCGACGGCCCATGGGCCATTTTTGTTTTTGTTTTTAATAATATCCTATTTTTATCATCTACTAATCCTAGAGATGACCGGTTTAGTCCCAATTTTTTTTTATCGGTTATTAAAGTAAATCAAGAAGCACGGATGAGTCCTGACAGACAACCCAATGTTACAAGTAATTCAAACTCCTCGGCTATAATGTGTCATAAGTAAAATTCAAATTCTTGTTGCTCAGGAAGTCTATCTCACCACTTATCATCACACCCTAGTCATGGGCCAATCTTTGTTGTAATATTCCTGATACAGGAGGTAGTTAGAGGGTGTCACGTAGTGCGTAAGTCAACATAAAAACAGAGGTGGTAGTCAAAAGAGACCAATAGCCCTCCGGCTCTTGGGATCCCCGACTACAAACAACCTTCTGGTTCTTGGAATCCCCGGCTACAAATAGCCTCTCGGCTCTTGGGATCCCCAGCTGCAAATAGTTCTCGATTACCTGAGTCATAATCATAATATCTCCCGCATCTCTTGGAAATCGATAGTCGTTGCTCCAAAAAAGATGCAGAAAATGAGAGCATTACTCTGCGAAAAATGCGCAAACGTAGTCATTTACCTAGTAAATAAGAATAAATGGAATAACGTGGGCGAAGATAGCGGGCGCGCATGGAAAACGTGGAAGGTAATTCCCAAACTCTATAAAAGGTTGTCTACCCTCGCAGACACAAGTACACGCACATACACTTTTAAAAAATCATAGCTACTATTCATCCTCTCTGTTCCTCCTCAACTGACTTAAGCGTCGGATTAACTAGACCGGGGAACTCCCTAGCCGTTATTCTAACAGTTCTCTCCTAATTTTTCTCAAGTAGGGGTACGAGCAGTTCTCCTAAAACTATTCTGTTTGTCTAGAGATAGACGACGATAGTCAACATTAGCGCTAACATACCGGTGAGTCACGCGTCAGCATTCCTAGACAGGATCAAATTGACATCATTTGTGGGAACACTGGGTTAAGACCCAAACTAGGATGATAAGATAAGTGTCACTAGCATACCTAATATCATCTCCATGAGGACAAAGGACTTCAATATGCTGGTGGTCGCCACCGTGCAGACGATGCTACAAGGACAACCCCCACCGTAGGGGCCTCCCCTAGTGGGAACATCTCGGGATTGACAGGAGCACACTTGGAGCCTAGCCTCCGAACAACTTGGCTCAAAGAAACTCCCCAGAGGGTGGTTCCCTCCCGATTGAGTCCGGCGACAGTGTCAGAGTCATCTTCGGAGTCTTTTGGGAAGACTCTACGCCCGGGCCCTCAGAAGAAGGAGGTCACCACATTTGACGGAGCAAAGGCCTCTTCAGGGTCTCCGTTCTCCAAAAATATTCTCCGAGATATGCTACCGCAACACTTTCAGGCGCTAACTATCGGAGATTATCAGGGAACCACCGATCCAGAAGATCATGTGAGTAAATTTAAAAATGCTTCCATATTACATCAATACTCAAACGACATAAAATATCGAGTCTTCTTGACAATACTCTCGGGCCCCGACCAAAGATGGTTCGGTCGGCTCCCTGCCTCCTCCATCCATATATTCGAGGAATTCAAAACTATGTTCCTACAATACTTCGCCGTTAGTCGAAAGTATCAGAAGACTTCACATAATTTATATGCCCTTAGACAGAAGCCCAAAGAGTCGTTGAAAGAATATCTACAACGATTTAATCGAGTAGCCATGGACGCCCCTTCGTTTACTCCTAAGATGCAAGTCAATGCCTTCTTTCAAGACTTGACAGACGGAGAATTCTTTCAATCCTTGGTAAAGAAACTTCCTGTCAATTTTGACGGGTTGCAGGCCAAGGCACTCAAGTATATTTAGGTAGAAGAGACCCAATATGCCAAAAGAAAGGAGACTCCAACTCCAGCTGCTACTGCAAGCCAGTCGGATCGCAGGGCTCCTTCTCTCCCCTTACACAATAGAGGACATCTCAAACACAGGGAGGATAAGATTGTGCAGACAATGGAACTTGTTCCCAATTCGTTCCCCGAATCAAGTCGAGAGCCACCAATACGGGATCAATATTGCGCCTTCCACGAGTCAGATACTCACTTAACCCGAGACTGTCAACGGTATGTTTGGGAACTAAGACGAATGGTGGAGCAACGGAAGGTCCCCTGGAATCGACCTAAACAGGGAGGACCCTCTAAGCCTTATCAACATTCTCGCAGCTAGGATCGGGAGGCAGACATAAATCGTCGCTCAAATCGATGATCTCCTTCACCGCGAGGAAAATCTCCGATATTCCCCCGACCTCAACAGGAGACTATTCGAGAGAGGAAAAAGGATAAAGGAAAGGACAAGATTGATGCTCGCGGGATGATTCACATTATCTCAGGAGGACCTACGAATGGAGATTCCACTCATGCCCGTAAAGATATGGGGTCAACATCGATTGAGGAAGCCAATAAGATCTCGCAATAAACTTTGGGCCTGAAGATCTAGACGAGGTCGAGACTCCCCATGACGACACCCTGATGATTAAAGCCTGGATTGTCAACTACATCATGAAACATGTGTTCGTCGACAATGGGAGTTCAGTCAAATCATCTTTAAACATACTTTCGACCAACTATAATTGGAGGAGGAAAAACTGCACCCGATGAACATCTCCCTATATGGGTTCACTAGACACGAGGTACAAATAATTGGTCAGATCCATCTCTTCCTCTCCCCGAGGGAAAAGCCCGCGAGGAGGACGAAACAGGTGACCTTCCTCATTGTTAACATAGTCTCTGCTTACAATGTCATACTCAGGAGACCGATGCTGAGTGCTTTTCAAGAGGTAGTCTCCACTTTCCATCAGAAGCTCAAGTTCCCAGTGAAAAGTTAGGTAGGGGAGGCCAAGGAAAACCAATTGGTAGCCCGAAGATGCTATGTCAACATGGTCAAAACTGACTCCCGTAAAGCTCCCCGACTGCAAGATGTCTTGATCCAGGCTGTTCATAAGGCACCGATTGTTATATTTGAGAGGTGTCCTAAGGCAATCGTCTTATAATTTGTATTATTTATATGATAAATATAGATTCACTATCTGAGTACATATTCTTTATGTGTTTGAATTTGATCTTAAACTCATTTA